>JAYKKI010000011.1:8840000-9045000 GCA_039881145.1 Druceiella hillmani | reverse complement strand
TCAGTACGATAATATAGAAAACCTTAGAATATGAACATCTAAAAGCAATGTCAGTAAAGATCTTCAGAAAATACGACAAACCATCGTTATGATTGAAGGCATTTACGCACAAAATCTTAAATCTTGATTTTTGTTCTATACGATAATAGCCGTTCTTCATATTTATCGCTGTCCATACTTATATAAAATGACGATAGATGGTGTTAGATTAACGTTATGTGATGATGAAACGCTTTGAAGTTAACTTTAAATGTTTCTACAATTAATACAGAATGCTTTACATCAAATATTTGTAACCTGCATAAACCCCATGAGCGATATTTTTATTTTGTCGTATGTATATCTTTGAAACGCTTTGTTAAGGCTTTTTTGGCGCTGATAATCTCGGTACTAAGTAAATAAGTCCAAAGAAGTACCTTTTGTAGTTTGCACCGTTGTAGTTGCTTTAAGAATATTACATATTTTTGGTTTCAATCCATTACTGGTAGGATAGTAATTCTTTGTGTTCTACACAGATGGTGTTTCTACACAGATACTTAATCACGGCCTTATCTCGGCTTCTATCCATTAGGTAAACTGTGACAGCCTGAAAAATCTAAACTGTGCAACTTAGATGGCTGGAATTTTGCCTGATTTTATAACGTAATTACTTTAAATTACTATATTTTTTAATTCATTTTTAAAGGAAGCAAGAGGTGGTTTTTAATTAAATCACCAAGATAAATTTTTTCTTAATTCTGGCTTGTAGTATATCAAATGAAAACTCATTTAAATATAGAAAAAAACACCGAATAATAAAAGTTTGTTAAAAAAACTGCTAAAATTTTGTGACTGAAAAAAAATTCAAAAATATTTAATACTAAAATCGGCCATCTAAAATTCGATGTATAAGTATATAAAAAAATTATTATTTAATTCGAAATTAAAATTAAAATATTCAAAACAGAAAGTAAATATTAATCAAAAATTGAAGTCTTTGAAATACATAAAATAATACTTAACATTTATTTAAACATTTGCAAAACGTTGTTAATTAAAATATATTTGATACACGCGCATCACACGAGACTGGTAGACACTATACTAGTGTTCTTATGAATTAAAACAAAATTAAGTAAATACTAAAAATCTGCATTTGTAATTGGTACGATACCGAACACAAGCTGGGCTAAGCTCCTTGCGCGAGTCAAAACTCGTGCAAATAGCTTAATTGATAATCTGTAAATGACAATGCAATCAACGTTTACATTATATAAGTGACAACGCAATCAATATTTACATTCTGTCCTCAAATAGACCTCAAATTGCTTTGTCAAATAGATAAGCTTACTAATCCTTACGAAAAATATTCTAAATCTCGGTAAATTCATTTTATAAAATGATCTTAATTACTACTTATTGCACAATATTAAAAAAGAAATTATAATGCCGTTGGTTATTATTATGTATAATAATTCAGTTGCTATAATCATTCGATTAATTAGAAAATAAAGTTAATGTGGAAAGCTTTTTTTCATTTTGATATAATAAACATCGAAATTCCAGCCTCGTTTAGATATGTATTATCGACTTTAAAAAAATATCAGAACATTTAAATTGTGAGGCCAAATAAAAACTTTAGGAATTAGTCTAGGAATTGAATCTCGTTAGTACTTTCTCGAGCGATATACAATTAACAAAAGATCATTATGAAATTCAAACTGGATAATGAAACTTAAAATATCTGAAATTTATTACGATCTGAAAATTATTTCACTGCATAGGATGGACTCTATTACATATATTAACATGAGTTTAATAATAATTCAATACAAAATATAAGCAAACGGGCTACTTTAATTAAGACATTCGGCTTACTTATCTTATTTGATAAGAGAACGCAACTCGATAACACTTCAACTTGTCACACACAGAATATCAAAGTTGTTTACGTTATCACTTGCAAAATGTAAACATTCATTACGTTGTCACTCACTTCATTACGTTGTTACAGAATATAAAAGTTGTTTACGTTATCACTTTCAGAATGTAAACATTGATTACGTTGTCACTCACAGAATATAAAAGTTGTTTACGTTGTCGCTTATGGAAAGTAAACGTTGATTTTTTTGTCACTTACATAACATACGTAACATACATTGACGAGTAACATTTGAATGACTTACAAAATATAAAACTGTTTAGAGGCGAAATAGAGAGTAAAAGCAAATAAAGTTTTCATTTCATATCTTAATTTATATTCATATTTCAGTGGGAAATGAATAAGTACAAATGAGTATACTATTAACGATGATTACACGTTTCTGACATAAAACTTTTTGCTATTAATTAATGAAACTTTTAAAGTTAATCTCAAATCATTTTATCTACATATAACGAATTTCTTTTACATCATTTTATCTATATATAACGATTTCGTAACATCATCTGTCGTTATTTTATAAGTGTTAACAACAATATTTGTAAAGAACTGAAATACTTCAATATGACATAACGTAAGCTATATCATTTTATATATAAACGCCTTCAATCATAACAATGATACGTAACATTATCTGATATATGAAATCTCAGAAATAAAATATTATATATAAATTACAGCAAAGATATACATAATGAACCTTGATTAACATTCTTAAACGATGGTTGGCCATATTTTGATATTCTTTCTTTACAAATATCGTTCCAAAGATATGTATAATCATCATCGATTAATTTCTTAAATAATCGTTGTTTACATTATGGTTTTCATTATTGAAAATATTGATGTAACAACACAAAATAAATTTTTGAAGTTATACTTCATTAGGCGCGTTATGAAAAAATGATGAGAGTGAAATTTTAAGATTCGTCACACAAAGGTTACAGTATGAAGTTGCAGCGGTTGCAGTCTCGAAACAAAAGCTATTGGCACCATCGTCGCCTCTGTTCACTGTTTTCATATTCATAGTATTTATCCACATGTTTCTAGTGGCTACATTCACACACGTGTTTTAGTTTCATATAAGTGCGATTTATATATGTGCTGATAAATTATATTCAGTAGTGATTTAAATTCAATATTTTGATTAATATATTTACTATTCGTAAATATTAGTGAAAAAATTGTGTTTATAAACTTTTTCTAGTGCTCCAATATAATTGAGGTTATCTATCCGTATGTATAATTTAATGATACCAAAGAAGTATAACTAAGTACACGCACCCTTTTTTAAATCATATTTTTAATATTACTATAGTTGTTCTTTGAAAATATTTTTGCAAAGACTTGTATATATTTCCATAATCGATTACCTTTCTTAAATGATTGTTGACTACATTACGATATTCTTTATTTAAAAATTTTGATGTAAAGCTTACGTAGTCACACAAAATAAACTTTTTTTAAATCATATTTTTAATACTAATATAGTTGTTCTTTCATAATATTTTTGAAAAGACTTGTACTTATAATCATAATCGATTAACTTTCTTAAATGATTGTTGACTACATTACGATATTCTTTGTTTGAAAATATTGATGTAAAGCTTACGTAATCACACAAAATAAACTTTTATTAAATCATATTTGTAATATTAATATAGTTGTTCTTTGAAAATATATTTTCAAATACAAATGCATATAATCATAATCGATTAACTATCTTACATTATTTTTGACAACGTTATGATATTCTTTATTTGAAAATATTGATATAAAGCTTACGTAATCACATAAAATAAACATTTTCAATCATATTTGTAATATTAATAAAGTTGTTCTTTGATAATATTTTTACAAAGACTTGTACTTATAATCATAATCGATTAACTTTCTTAAATGATTGTTGACTACATTACGATATTCTTTATTTGAAAATATTGATGTAAAGCTTCATGCGTATTCACGCAAAATAAACTTTTTTTAAATCATATTTGTAATATTAATAAAGTTGTTCTTTGATAATATTTTTGCAAAGACTTGTACTTATAATTATAATCGATTAACTTTCTTAAATGATTGTTGACTACATTACGATATTCTTTATTTAAAAATATTGATGTAAAGCTTACGTAGTCACACAAAATGAACTTTTTTTAAATCATATTTTTAATACTAATATAGTTGTTCTTTGGCAATATTTTTGAAAAGACTTGTACTTATAATCATAATCGATTAACTTTCTTAAATGATTGTTGACTACATTACGATATTCTTTGTTTGAAAATATTGATGTAAAGCTTACGTAATCACACAAAATAAACTTTTATTAAATCATATTTGTAATATTAATATAGTTGTTCTTTGAAAATATATTTTCAAATACAAATGCATATAATCATAATCGATTAACTATCTTACATTATTTTTGACAACGTTATGATATTCTTTATTTGAAAATATTGATATAAAGCTTACGTAATCACATAAAATAAACATTTTCAATCATATTTGTAATATTAATAAAGTTGTTCTTTGATAATATTTTTACAAAGACTTGTACTTATAATCATAATCGATTAACTTTCTTAAATGATTGTTGACTACATTACGATATTCTTTATTTGAAAATATTGATGTAAAGCTTCATGCGTATTCACGCAAAATAAACTTTTTTTAAATCATATTTGTAATATTAATAAAGTTGTTCTTTGATAATATTTTTGCAAAGACTTGTACTTATAATTATAATCGATTAACTTTCTTAAATGATTGTTGACTACATTACGATATTCTTTATTTAAAAATATTGATGTAAAGCTTACGTAGTCATACAAAATGAACTTTTTTTAAATCATATTTTTAATACTAATATAGTTGTTCTTTGGCAATATTTTTGAAAAGACTTGTACTTATAATCATAATCGATTAACTTTCTTAAATGATTGTTGACTAAGAATGATTGTTGACTACATTACGATATTCTTTATTTGAAAATATTGATGTAAAGCTTACGTAACCACACAAAATAAACTTTTTTTAAATCATATTTGTAATATTAATATAGTTATTCTTTGAAAATATATTTTCAAATACATATGCATATAATCATAATCGATTAACTATCTTACATTATTTTTGACAACGTTATGATATTCTTTATTTGAAAATATTGAAAAAATTGATTGATTTAAAAATAATGAAATACGTTCCGTTTAACACGCTAAATTCATGGGTTAATTACAGCACAGCATTTTAGTCCAGACTATCATCGCGTAACATCGGCGTGCCCCCCTGAATAACAATAAACATTAAAAGTCAGGTCTGGCAAATTATGTTTAAAATAATACTTACCTCGTAACTACTCGTAACTGGTCTGTAATATTTTTTTAGATTTTCCGAACGGGTGAAGCCACGAGCATTTGCCCTAATATGCGAATGAGTAAAAAGAATTGGGTTTTATGGAACATATGAATGAATTTATTTATTTAGGAAATGTGGGACTATCTTGCATAATAAAAGGCTTTCTTATGAAAGAAGAGAACGTTTGGTTTTTGAAGTCAAACTCCTTTTATATTGATAAATGAAAAGCTGAACATTTCACCGACATATGAAGCTATCCTTACGCTATCTATCGGAAAATTTATATAACTATTTGTGATGATATTTTTAAATAAAGGATACCATAACGTCGTCAATAATTATTTTTGTATAGATGATTATATAAGTTTGCAACAATATATTCAAAGAAAGAATGTGATAATATTGTCAAGCATCATTTAAGGAAGTTAATCGAGGGTGATTATATAAGCTTGCAACAATATTTTCAAAGAAATAATGTGTTAATATTGTCAAGCATCATTTAAGGAAGTAAATCGAAGGTGATTATATAAGTTTACAACAATATTTTCAAAGAAAGAATGTGATAATATTGTCAAGCATCATTTAAGATAGTAAATTGAAGATGGTTATATGCCTTTGCAAAAATATTTTCAAATATCGAATATCGTAATGTCGTCAACCATTAATAAGGAGGACGATTCAAATGAAAATTATATGAAATGGAATCACTACCTCTGCAAGAAAAGTGTAAAAAAAACCTGGAAAATCGAGAAGGTGAGAACACTTTAATTTGGAGCAATGTCTAAAACCTTTTAATGAAAAATCGGACCGCACATCTTACGATTCGATGCTGATCAGCATTCATTTATTATATATACAGGCACATTACTACATAGTAATAAACAAGGAGGAGAAAAAAGAAGAATATTTTCACAATTAAATAAAACTACGTGATTTATTATTACTTCTACTTTCTATAAGTTCTTTACCACAACCTAGGTTTCGTTGTATTACATCATCCACAGGTGGGCTGTTAGCAAAGATATCTTAGGTTTCGTTGTATTACATCATCCACAGGTGGGCTGTTAGCAAAGATATCTTAGGTTTCGTTGTATTACAACATCTTCATGTGGGCTATTAGCAAAGATCACCTGTGCAAAGCCCACCTGAACATGTTGTAATACAAGGAAACCTAGGTAGTAAGAAAGTAGAAATAATATTATATACTAGTTTCATTTAATTGTGAAAAATGATTTTCTACAAAATTGACGCCAAATATATTCAAGAATATTTTCGTTATAGTTATTATAAAATAGTTCTCCTAATCGTGCTACGGAAATAACTTGATTCGGTTATTCGTAATTTATTCATTGTTTAAGTTCACTTTAAATTTCATAACTTGGCAATCAGATCCCCTTCCATATATCGTTCATTTCTACCATGTTTCATTGCCTTTATTCTATTAGAATATAACCAACACACAGGTTTTTATATTTTTGTTTATACGTTGTTAAAAACTGTAAATCAACGATATCTGTAAATCGAAATAAAAAAATTCAAAATTATGATGGGTGAATTAAAAAAAGTATTTAGAAAAACAGTAACTCTTTTCGGATTTTTTGTCTGTTTGCTTGACCAGTCACAGTTTAAAAATGATTAAACGGAGTTTGATAAGATTTACACTAAAGTTATCTCTAAAGCCTCAGGTTTACATAATATTAGGATGCAACGCGTGTTTTCGTTACAAACGCGTGTTAAACATAAAACAAAATATATGGAAAATTAAGTATTTCCTTTTTATTTGACACCTAACATTATTTTAAAAGATATTACACTTATTAGCAACAAAATCAATTTGCGTAAAGACATAATGTATTTTTTTACTATCACGTAAATCACGTAAAAAATGCTTAATAATATTTAGAAAAAAGTTTTTACCAAATATTGCTTAAGGAATCTGAAATTAAATTGTTAAAGATAGCGTAGTAAGCGCCGCGTGCAATCTGCGATCTTAAGAAAAAATGTGAGAACGACACGTATTTAAGCTCTAGTTTCCACAAAATTCATTTTTATCCCAGTAAGGAATACTTTTAAGATTATTACTGAAGAAAAACTTCAACAAAAAATGATCTGGTGCCTGTTTATGTAAGTACATATATAAGTATAAACTTCTAACTAAAAAACAAAAAAATATATGTGTACATATATATATATATATATATATATATATATATATATATATATGTATAATTAAATTTATGTTATATGATGGATATTAATTTGACGAATCAGAAACAATGAGCGATTATTATTTTCAAATACAATAACATACGTGTATTATATTAAACTACTCTCAAATAACTAAACTCTACACGGTTGAATTATTACACTGATTACATATAATAACATTTTTGTATTATATAAAATTATACTCAATATACAAATACAAATATTAATCAAAAAGTGTTCATTGTGCGCTTTAAAAAGTAGTTCACTTAATTATTTTAAAATAGGGCGCTTCGCCAAAAATGGGATGCATTAAAAATGTGACAATGTGATACATTAAATTCTGTGGTTAAAATAGTACGCTTGGTGCGCCTAAAAAAGTAATCTATGCCAAAGGGAGTCGATTTTACCCGATTTAGCGTATCTACTCGAGCGTGATGGCTCAGCTTCGGTCACTGCTCAGAAAAAATACACTGGTGCGCATAAAGAAGTTTCCACTCCAAAAAAATTATGAGTGCTACACAGCGGGCAGAAGCTAGTTTTTTTATAAATATTTTCTTAATTAATTACTTGCAATCGGTCGATGTATTATTTTTACAATTCTAGCAATAAAAGGACCATTTGTAGCAATAACAGATTATCTATAAATTACAGTTTCGGTAAATATTTATTTCTAAATAAGATAAATAAATAATTGGATTGAATTAAAACGTTACATTTTGTTGTCTCATTGACGAATCACATCTCGAGTCAATTTCTATATATATTACAGCCAATCTAATTTTAGCTATCTAAACATTTAAAAGGATGTCCTGAGTGACTGAATCACCCTTCTAGCAACACAGCCCGAACCGCTTGATCTAGAATTTACAAATTTTGCATAGGATCTAATCAAGTAACGTAGGCCTCAGTTAAAATAGGAATTTTTAAAATACAAGCGGAAAGAGGCGAAATGGCAATTGTAGTTTTTTATAAAGATACATATCTTACTTTTATTAATTTCAGAAAAATAAATTTTGTGTATAAACCTTAAAATAATTTAATACACCGAAAATAATAAATTTCGTAAAAACTACCAATAGAATTTGATTAAATTTGATATGTTTATAGGTTAGATCCTTGGAGAACGTTTAAGATAATATCTTATTCAATATCTTTATTAAAATGTACTAAAAATATATAATACTCATGTATACTCCAAAAAATTATTGTTTTTAAATGAATTTGTATACATATGGTTCATATCACTACGATACACATACGATATTGTCCCGGAAAAAATGAGGATATCCCGGTGATCTCGAAATAATTTAACTGGTTAACGGGAAACAGTAGACCGATCGTATTCGTGTCAATCAGCACTTTCTACGTAAATAGTGACCACTGTCAGAAGGCGATCATGAAAATCAAAGAAGTCTCTAAGTACAGGCACAGATGTAATATTATTTCGGAATCTAGGTCCTCGTAAGCCCTGTAAAGGCAACAGACTAGGTGAGTACCCTGCATCGCAACGTGTAGAGGCTATACACCGAGGCCATAGTAGTATTCATATTGTCCTATTTACTCGTCAAATTTAAAAGACTGCAAGTCCCACCCAAGCTCTTCTTCACGATGACTATCAATATTTCTTAAGGCCATAACCTAAAGTCGGTCGGGCAGACGTTGAGCGAGAAGGAGCGAGCTAAGTCGAGAGCAATAACTAGGCTTAACATATATTGGTAAACAACCAACATTTTCTCGAAATCTGACTTTAATACCGAATAGAATTATAAGATAAAGAGCAAATAAGATAAAGAGTCTTTCTTAAGAAAAAAAAAAGAAAAAGACGGTATCATATAAAAATATTCACGGGGCAAGGGAATAGTAATTGTATGAGTAAAAAAACATTTCGAAAAAATATTTTACTCTAAAAAAATCGCCATAAGCATTATACCTAAAATCGTGTTGACATTGCGACATATTTTTATAGAATTATTATCCATTAATTAAGAAGAAGAAAACACTATTCAAAATTTATACTTTGAAACTATATTCTTATGAAAAATTTGTTAAGGTGCACAGCATCTTCTATCTCACACGATATTTCGGAATTTGTTTCAAAACCGAAGTTTACCTAACACGCAAAACTTATCATCAATAAGTTTATAAAAATTTGGCTGACTTACGTATAGATGCTCACACTTTGCCAAGAATAGCACTCTTTTAGGGTTCACCTCATACCTCAAATTAAAACACTTCCAAGTCAACTTACTTGTATGCCTATTTGTTCGTCTGGCACAGTCGATTTTTTTAAAAGATATACGATGTCGAAACTTGAAATACAGACATAGAATTCATTAGAATCTTATTGATCCACACATTTTGCATTAAAATTTTTAAATTATTCAGATAAAAATAAAGAACTAATTTTTTTAATATTTTAGGTCATGTGACATATAATTTAAAAGAACGTGTAATGAGAAAAATAAAAACAGTTTTCATAATTATAAATTGTGCAATTAAGTCACGAGAAGAACAGGGTTGATAAAATCTGACTAGGGATTACAGAAAAATTATAGCGATTATCCTAGAATTTGTGTTCACCCTTGGGAAAAATTTAGTATTGAATATATTTGAGGTTACATTTGTAAAACTTCATTATACCTTAATTTTTATTCACAACTAAATAATACTACGTGATGTAATATTATATCCACTTCATTTAAATTCTTGACACGACCTTAGTTTCGTTGTATGATAAAATTTTCAGATGGACAATTTGTAGGATGTATCTTCACAAATTGCCCACCTGAAAATATTGTCATGAATGAAATCATGTCATGTTGTCAACGAAACCTATGTCGTGTCAAGAATTTAAATAAAGCATAGGTGTGAAAAAAATAATATTTGTAGACAGTTTAATAGAAAATCATGTACCCTTCAATTTTCATAAGCGCTCAAATGTGTACGGGAAGTCTCTTAGTGCTAGTTCTAATCGTGCTTAAAGTTTTAACGGGACCTTAATTAATAAAGATTTCAATGAAACTCGCGAAGAATTTAAAGTAATAACAAAAAGAAACCACTCCCCTTCCACCCCTGAACAAATTCACTTGTTTCACCACCCCGTCCAATTCACGTAGGTGTCTCGTCCCGCAATTAACGCAAAAAAAGCTTGTTAAACGCCTGAGAAGATTATGCAACGCCCAGACGGTGGGTGCCAACCTATTTACCAGTAAAATATAATTAACATCCCAGTCGCACACCGAACGAGAGAGGCCTCGTAAAACTTGCAATTAACGTATCCCAGCTTTTTGAAGGAGCTTTTACCTCTCGATGGAGACGTGTTTTTTAATCTGTCAATTCCAACGCGCAACGACAATTTGGGGAGTGCTTCCGAATAAATTAGACCCGAGATTGTTTTCCTACTCGGAAAATCTTTTTTTCAAATGAGATGAGCTTACGGCGTAAGAAAATAGTAATCAAAATTTCGGCGGAAAGAAAGCTATTATTGGGTAAGGAAAATTAAAAAAGAAAACACTGAATTTGCTTTGAGAGTTGCATACTTACATATGAATTTTTTTTTATTTTGTAATAATTGACTTTCACTGTTTCTAATAAACTTGGGATATAAAGATATTGTCGCATAAATAGAGAATAGGTAAAAACGCTACTAATATAGGTACTTAGAATATGACAAGCTGGTCATAGTTTAATTTGTCAGACTATTCCGACCTTGATCTAGGTTTAATTTTGGTATAACTTAAAAAACTTACATTTGGACATGTACACTTATTAGCACGTCAGTTTTGTTTTTGTTTACAATTTCGTTGATGTTTTTGTTTACAATTCGTTGATTTTGTTTACAATTATTTTAAAGAAAACGGCTATATTACTAATTTCGTACAATTAAGACTATCCAGGATAATTATTATTTAAATTACAGGAACACTATTAACAGAAGACAATTTTTAAATTAAATTGAAAAATATGATTTCAAGTAATATTCTTGTATATATTTATTGATAAAATATTTTAGGGATATTTGTGACTTTTTTCCAAAATTCGTTTGGAAATTTTAAATTAACCATTATTTGTTCACGCTGTTTCAATAACGTGTTCATATACAGATCGTATCTTTTTTAAGGTTTTTCCAGAAGAAAAGTGAAAATTTCAACAAGAACTGACACAAGTGAAAAATAATATAAATTTTAACGATATTCTAAGGATGCCATCTGACGTGACAGATGTAGTTTGTATTCATAATAAAAGACAAAACCTTATATTTTACATGTTTACCCATGAAACACGACGTTGCTACGTTGGATTTTTAAATAACTTAGAAATAATTACTCTATCGTTTTACTGAGTTTATTAGTAGTAATTAATACCATTATTATACGAACCTTATGAACAGTATAAGTATTCTCAGAATAAGAGTAGAGTAACTTAGGTTTAACACTTTTTAATAATTACAGTTTTTGTGTCTTATAAAATTATTAAGTACATTTTTGATATAAAAAATTATTGCCCCATTTTCTTAAAAGGTTTTCTTCTAATGCCTTCTTTGTTAATGCCTATTAGAAAAAGAATATTGAAGTGAAAACTTTATTAGGTGCGCCATGCGCACTTTTTCTGAACTGTGAACGAAACTGAGCTGTCACGCTTGGTCGGTGACGCTGAATTGGATAAACTCGGCTCACTTCACTTCACTTCACGGCATACTTCATGAGTATACAAATAAATATGAATGTATTTTAAAATTGTTACAGATTCGCCGAAATAATATAGATCACACACACAAACATACACACATCCACACACACACACACACATGTATGTATATATATATATATATATATATATATATATATATATATATATATATATATATATATACATATTGATTGTGTGTACATAAGTAATATAACATATATCAAGATCATTTATTTGCGTTGGCCAGATTCTTTTCTCCAGCTCCATCACTGCATATATCTTTAGTCTCTTTTTGTTCTCGGTATTGTCTGTAAATTCTACAATGAATATGAGAACATATCTCATGTGCAAAATGTTTTTTCGTGTAGTTTGCGCTAAGGCCTCGAATCTATTCCTTTATTATTTGCATGCCAAGATAATCATGTATTTCAATCGATTTCGTGTACCAAGATGCTCTTGCTGTAATCCAGAATCCTTTATTCTGGAACTTTTGCAGAATCTCAATGTTGTTGATTCTGGCCGTGTCCCATAGTTGAATACCGGACGAAATTAGTTTCAGAATGGTATTATATGTTAATAGTTTATTGTTTATATTAAATCTTGATTGTCTCCCAATAAGCCAGTCGAAGAATAAATTAAATTTTAGGCTTCCTATCTTCAATGACAGGCTGAATAATAGAATTTTGTCATAAATACGTACATACGAGCATGCGTTAATACATGCATGATTGCGTGCATATACGAAGCGTATGCGTGGGCGTATGAGCGTGTGTGTGCGTGAATATGCGTACATGCCTGCGTGTATGCACAAATGCGAGTGTTTAAACGCATGGATGCGTGCGCATATTCGTGCTCTTACACCACTGACTCGCCAGCCATAATGGTTATTCAGCATCGCTCCCAAGCATATCATATTAACATTATAACACCATCCGATCGCCAGCATCTCAATATCCTGAGATAAGTCGCAGAGACCTCAACAAATAACATTCTCAACATGTTATTTGTTGAGGTCTCATGACATGATGAGGGACATGACTCAACATTTCTATATTGCCAGCCATAATGCTTTTTCAGCATCGCTTCCAGGCATATCATACAAAAGTAATAACACCAACCGGTCCCCGGCGTATCAACATTCTGAGATAAGGCTCTGTTCGCAGAAGCCTCAGCAAATAATTTCTAAGGTTTACAAACCCCTGATACCAGCCCCACTCAGCTCAGAAGTCCGTAATCCCAATCCACGTCAGTCGTTCCAGATCAGTCTTAATTAAATTTAACTCATAACAAAGTACTTGTAAAAGTCATATTTAAAAAATGTTTGTAATTTTATAATAAATTTAAATTAATTAAAATATTCATGATAAAATTGTTCTTAAAACGCGTTTCAACAATCACTGACATGCTCATAAGCATGTCAGCGCGCGACCACGTCGTCGCACCATAGCAAAGTTGCGAATTTAGAAAATATTAACTTTACAGCAGATCTTTAGGAAAGAAAAAAAATGTAAATTTAAATTTTTTTCGTTAAAAGAGTTTCTCGGTAAAATTGTAAATTTTACAGATTCGCAATTTTACCGTAGATGCGGCCACTTATGCGTGCTGTTATTCACCATAAATAACCCCAACATGGTGACGCTGCAGTCACAGCATAAGGCCATGTTTCCTTGATATAGTGACCAATTCCTTTGTTTTTTTAATAGCGGTAAATCATATCAGAAGGCCATGTAATATCATAACGGAAGGCCATGTTCCCATTATATAGTGGCCAATTCCTTTGTTCTTTCTAATAGTTATTTATAATTATGCTAAGCAAAGTCTTTAGGGAACAAAGAGATGTAGTCATTTATAATCAAGGTCCTTAGGGAGCAAAGAGTGATTCAGATCAGCTCTCTGTCATCGATCGTTGTTGGTACAAAAACAGCTAACTTATCGAAGCCAAGATACTTCAAACTCAGTTCTAGACTTACTCTCGTCGTAAGCAGGTGTTTAACGAGTCCTCTCTTAATTTAAATTGTTCACCAATAACATATATTATTTGAAATAAAAGTTAAGTTCTTCTTAGTAATTGTAAACTCTTCATCGTTTTTTTAAATGTCTACAACGATTATCGTCTTAACAGTGCAAACATTGTGCGAGTGAGGTGTCCATGCGAACGTGTGTCAGAGTATTCGTTATTTTATCATAAACACTGTGTTTTCTTCTCGATAGCAAGGCGTCTAATTTAGTTATGACTGAATATATTTTATGTTATAACTGAATTTAGTTATGACTAAATATATATGGAATAAAACTTTATTTAACGGTCAGTATTAATATTGAACCACGATTGCGGGTTGCTATTGCCGATTGCGTACTTAGATCTAATTAAATCTAACTTATAGTTCCAACTTCAGTGTTTTATTTGTTTTTTATGCAAATCCATTAAGTATTTTTACGATTCTGTAGTATAGCAAAGGAAGCCCTATCATTTTATCATGTACTGCCGTCCGTCTGTCCGTGTATCATTGTTTCACAGTTTATCCGTGTGTCACCGTTTCACTATTTCGGTCCTATGCGAATCAAGCATATAGAGATCTAAATTAATATGGAAATTAATATTTAGTTCGCGTGAAATTCACTGATTATTATTGTTTAAAATCGTCCATCATCATACGGTAATCTATCTGTAATCATTAATTTTATAAAAAAGGCTAACGAGTGGCATTGACAGTACTAACATCGTCCCTTTGACAGTACTAAATCAGAATTTTTTTAAACCTGCAATATCCAGGTAAAAAGTGTTATAGTCCAGGTAAAAGATACTATATGTTGCTCGAGGATGTAAACTATTAGCATACTAAATTTTATCAAAAACAGTTTAGCAGATTTTGCATGATTAAAGAACAAATTAACATGCACAGAGACGCACAAAAATCCAGAAAACCTGTTTATATTATCAAACTGTTCTATATTATCAAACTGTTACAGTTTTATTATATGTAGAGATAACAATCGGTTGGCATGCTCCCATAAATGTAATTACCCATATCCATACCGACTCCCATAAATATAATCCCATAACCGCAATTATTTGTTGCGTCTCTCTCTGAGTGAAGTATTATTGGTTAGGTATCTTTAAATGAAATTGAGACGAAAGATGATTTACCGATGATATAAACTCCATTTGTGAAATATTAGGCCTAAAAACGAACGAACTCTAATTTTATAACCATAGTTTCAAAAAATCATGAAAAATCCTAGGCGCTAGGATTGCTTTGACTAAATTTTTAAGATTAACTTACCAATGGTTATTTAATAAATTTAGGGTACCTATGAAACGTTCTGGCGGTTTGTAAAAACACACGAATAACATTACCAAGCATTATATGTCTAAAATGATCAAACACTTTAAGATTTAATCAAAAATTTCAATAAAATTTATCCGAAATGGTTTTTCTGTGATAACGTTATATTTTAGGAATTTTTTTTACTCGCAACTTTTCAACCAAGGGTCTGATCATTATATTTCTAATAATATCCATGTTTTTAAACACGAATTTGAACAAGGAATTTGCATGATTTTTGTCCAATTTACTTGTAAGCAGACTCTCAAAATTTTATTGGAAAAGAAGGTAATAAACATGTGCGATCGAAATCAAAATTATATACTGCTAAAAACAAAATTATATAAAAATACAATGGCCGGTGCCAGCGGCTTGAACCGCTTAAAACTGTTGATGCATTGCTATGGGAACTCGAACAACATTGTGAATAATTAAATGCATTGAACTATTAATGTTGTTTGGAATCAACTGAATTTGCAGCATTTTTAAAACGGCCTCAGTACTTAAACCAGTGATTCCCAAGCGTCGATTTGAATTTTTTTTAATAATCTAATGCAATCGTTTCATTTTATTAAACTTTTTAATGTAACAGGTTGGTATAGATATTCGCAGATGAAGTACATATCTTTAGCAAATTAAATCATTAAGTTATACAGTTTATTATTTTATTAATACTTTTTTTTATTTCTAGACGCGCTATGAATATAGTTTTATAATTTTAATTCTAGTTTATATATTTAATCATTACAGACTTAAAATTGGTTCAAAGAATAAATGATTATTCTATAAATACATAAAATAAATTATTCTGTAAAATTAAAAATTGATACACAATGAATTTGTTTGGAATTTTCGTTTATCTATTTGTGTTTGTTTATATTCTCTTGAGGTAAAAAATACAAAACATATTTCGATAATAGTTCTATTGTTATTTATTGTTATTGTTATTTTAAAAATTGATAAACAATGAAAACACCATTTCCTATTGTTATTGTTATTTTAAAAATTGATAAACAATGAATTTATGTATATTATCTATTTGTGTTTGTTACAACATATTTCGATAATAGTCCTATTGTTACAATTAGAAAACTAGGAAAATATCATAAATCAGGTTTCTGCCCTATAACTATTATACCACGATTAACCATTGATTACATATCTTACTGTCGGAATGGTAAAACAAGTATATTGTAGGTCAGACTATCAGTAGAATTAACCATCTCTACTACATATCACTGTCAACAGAATAAACCATGTATGTTACGTATCTCACTGCCAAAAAGGTTAATCACATTAACTTTTTGTCTGTATTCTACGGTGAAATATTAATGTTAATATGTTTACTACCAGTTACCAACCTTACAGTCGGCAGGATAAATCTCGTATGCTTCAGATCTCACTGCCAAGAGTGTTAACAATATGTACAACCTACCTCCCTGCTATATAAGTTACATAGTTCACTATCAATAGAGTGTATTTTACGTATCCCATTTCCCGGTGGTTAAACCATCTCTACTACATATATTTCCATCAATATGATTAATCACAGACAGAAAGTTAATATTTAAATATTTAGGTTAACATTAACTTTTTGCCAGTATTCTACGACGAAAAGTTACTGGTAACAAGTGTTCTACCTATATCACTATCTACAGACTTGAACATGTTTGCCACATATCTTACTGTCAATGGGGTAAACCATATATATGTATGTATTTATATATATATATATATATATATATATATATATATATACCACATATTTCACTGTGAATAAGATAAATCATATATGCTACACATTTCACTGTCAAAAGGGTATGTAGCCATGTATGCTATATATCTCACTTACGATACGTTAAATCACAGCCAAAACTTAATATTAAAAGTTAATATATGTAATACAAATTGTATAAAATTTTAAAGATTTCGATATGAATTTTAGCTTTACGCACTTAAAGAATTATTCCGATAGCTTTTTTATTTAAAGCTAGCTAAAATTAAAAATTTTTCCGACCATAATCGACAGAAATGTTTAGGGAAGAGGTGTAAAGTTTTCATATAGAGGAGAGAAAATACGCTAGTTTTCTGGAAAAACGTTTATTTGCAACATTTGGGAACAGGGACTACCCCTTTCACTTTGTAGAGAAAGACTATAAACCAATGCTCTACTGTCATTAATCATTGAAATTTTAAAATATTGGGACAACACCGTATTCAATATTAGCACGAATCAGTTTGACCGGATACCTGTTGCAATTTATTTAAATATTTATTTAATCGAGCAAGTATTTTTCGTAAACACATAATACAGCTGGCTGTGTGTCATTGCAAAAACTAAATGCGAATTTTTATTTAACAGAGGGCATCACTTTTATTTTATTAATGTACTTTTTAGTGACACTTTTTAGTGTCCATTTTAGTGTACTTTTTAGTGTACTTTATACTACTTTAAATTGGATCGTAGCGTCTGTTCTATAATCGCTTGTACACAATTATTTAATTGTTCGTCTTTAATCACATTCGCTTTACAAATATACCGTTTCCCTCATGTTTGACAGTTAAATCATAAATTTAGTACGTTAATAAAAATTCCGGTTTAAATGTTGTTTAACCTTAATGGAAATATTTACTATTTAAGTCGGAAAAATTATAATGGGAAGAGGTTTAGTAAGAATTATACAGCATTACAACATGGCAAAAATTTTATTGATAAGGGAATACTCATGTCATTACAAAATACAGTATGTACCAAAAATAGGTATGCCCCAACGAAACTTACTCTATTTTCTTAAATTAGTCAATACATTTTGGTTGGATATAAGAGATTGCTCTCGTAGCAGTAAGTTCGCTATATGTATCAGCTGTGTAGATTAAAGTCCGTAAATAAATAAATTTACTAATATAAAGAATGATTCCTTGTGTAAGTAGTGGGGATTTTAGGAAAGAAAATATTTGCATTCACTGTTCCTGAACGTATCACAAGCTTTTGACAGAATACGGCACGAAGCTCTCGTTCATAAAATGAGCAAATTGGTAACGACGTACTATTATCTTGTACTTATTACTTAAGTCTTATCTAACTGATAGAAGATTCAGAGTGTCGCATGTTGAAGCGTATTCAGGTCAGGTATTTCTATCCAACCCAGGCAGGTATACAGCAAAGAAGTGTCTTAGGACCTCTTCTCTTCTCTAAATTGGTGATATTCTAAAGAGGGGAAAGAAAAACCTACAGAAAAAACCCTCTACAGAAAAAACCTTCATAGGCACCTTTGCTGATGATACGGTAGTAATCGCAACTACAGACATGCAAAGTCAAACCACGAAAAATTTACAAGAAGTACTTGACAAAATCAATAGATGGACCGTTGATTGGAAAATCAAACTCAAGAGTCTAAATCCTTTCATGTCATATTTACATTGCGCCGAACTAAGAGCAATCTACCCACTTACTTTAACGGAGAAAAGCCCCGCAAGCCCATTCAGTAAAATACTTTAGACTTCATCTGGATATTAGACTTAATTGGAAACACCATGTCAAAGTAAAAGCTGAGCGAATCAGGATGAAACATCGACAAATGTTGCAGGTGGTTGGACTTGATTCCAAGTTTAATCACTACTATAAGCGACTAATTTACCTTTATAACGCAGAATGTACTAGCAGCCAAATCATAATATAATCCAACGGATCGAAAACAAGTTCTGGCGTATTATTACCAAAGCATATCGTTATGTAACCAATTAAGAAATTCATAACGACTTAGACATAAAATGTGTTTACATAGTTATCCAAGAATATGCTACTGAACACGAAATTCCTCTACCAACGTAGAAGCCATTCGACTTCTGGATATTACCCACGAATTGAGATTGCTAAAACGTATTAAACCTCATGAATTAATTTCATGAATAAACTTAATTTATCTGGGAGCTGAACAATGATACAATAAACGAGCACACGACTTACTTGAAAATAAAATAATACATTTCGTCAATGATAATTATTTAATTGCATATTAAGACTAATTAACGATTGAAATTACACAATGTCGTTGATGCTCGATAACTATTTCGTCTTTATTGTTTGATATGTCATCTAGTACAATCATTACAACCTCTGACTATCAACATTATGGAACACGCCAACCTCTCTGTAAATAAATGTCCATAAGACTTTCAAAAGATCGTACAACTCATACATATTAAAAACAACCACTTAAAATAAATTGTAAAGGTGTTTTTTTAGAGATATACAACTTAAAAATGAAAAAAAGAGATAAAAATCATGATAACGGCCATGATATTGGCTTGATTGAAAACGTAATTATATGCAATTTTGCATTTATATACAATATAAGGCATGCAAACGCCGTGGTTGGCTCTAATGAAAGGCAATCTGGAAGTCCAATTCTCAACCACTTCATGTTGCTTCATTCGATCCAGCAGCGATGTACATATGCCTGAAATTATATTTAAACACGAATGTCATAAAATTATCTTTTCAATAAAGCCAATACCATAGTCATTATCATGATTTTTATTCGTTTTTTTATCACTTTAAAGTTATATACCTCAAAAAAACACCCGTTATTAGGAAAGTTATTCGAGTTAGATGCTGCACGAAAGATTGTAAGGTTTACTCTATTTTGAAAGATTGTAAGTTTTACTCTACTTTGAAAGATTGTAAGGTTTTACTCTACTTTGAAAGATTGTAAGTTTTACTCTACTTTGAAAGATTGTAAGTTTTACTCTACTTTGAATGATTGTAAGTTTTTTTTCTACTTCGACTAAAATGTGGATAACTTGATAAAGAAAGCAGCTAGTTGTAATAGCTAACAACAAGAAGATATTTCAAAAAATTATTCGGCAAACGGTTTAGATATTCTAAACTTGTTTCAATATATGGACATTTAATTTTACTACAATACTTCTAGAAAGACAATGAATTAGGAAAAACAGTTTTTAGAATTATATTTCATTAGTTACTTGTTGCAAGTCGTTATGCCTCAACGTAATATTTTCCCGTATTTTTCGCAGTTAACAAATGGAGCCTACTGATTTCTAAACTTGTGTTATTCAAATTAAGAACTGCCTGATTACGAGATATAAACTCTTATAAAGTTGTCGACTATTTATATTTAGTCTTAATTCTTCAAAATAACTCTGTAATTCTTAGTTTCTCGCCTTTCTACTACGTATTCATTTTCTTTGAATATGCTAAAATATCTTTAAATATTTACATTGAGGTTTTATGAACTTTTCGCAAACCTTATAACTACTTGTCATAAGGTCGTAAACTAATGGAGCTTACTAGCCGTGATGGTTTTCCTCTTAATTTCGTTACATAAATTAACTATTGCGAATACTTTTTAGATATTCAAAACTAGCTGGTTAGCTGGTAGGGGTGGGATACTTAATTTTAACAAATTACCACTTTAAAGCTTAATATTTCGTAAACGAACCCCTGTAGCGAAAAATGTTTCCCTGCATACTTCTAATATTTTAAAAGCCCTATTTAAAGATACCCTACACAAGGGGTATGTGAATTAAAATATGATCGAAGAAGAACATTACTACAAAACAGGTACATTATTACAAAACAGGATATCATTTTATTGTAAATGGAGCTTTCTTTAATATAAATTCTTAAATTAAGGTCATCTCTGAATCGCCCAAATCTAAAAACTTGAACATCTTTATATAAAAGCAGAAGAAATAAAAAATAAACGAAGTAAAAATTAACTAATTGGGAAAAAGATTATCGAAAATAAGAACGAAGAAGTAAAAACGGTGTTCAAAAAGGGGACGTACCGCTTCGAACCATTCCTCACCACCACAACGAAGTACCACCGCTGGCGCACTCCTCAAACAGCGTTTAACCATAAAGCGGGTGACGCGGGCGCAACTTCTCTAACATTGATTAATATCCTCATGATACGGCACCGGGCGGGATATCTCAAGTTATTGTTACGTTACATGACGATGTCGGCGGCGGGTGTGACCATTAATTATGCTGAGACTTCTGCTCGAGTTTAACAAGTTTTGGAATAATTAACTACTCCGTAGTGTTATCGTATTTTGAAATAATCTCCTTACGCATTGATGTCAATGTGTTTGTACCGGTATATGAATGCGCGTGCGGTCTGAGTGAGGTTTGGATCAATGTCGAAACGTAGATATACGCATGTATAGATGTATGCTTTGATTGTTTTCTCCTAAAGACAAGAAGAACATGGAGATATCTCTTTCTCCGTCATTATTATATTCTTTATACGGTTTCTCTAGTTTGTAAAATGTTTACCATAACTCTTTTTAAGCAAATATCTAACTTGTTTCTTAAACGTCTTTTTCAACGTTAGGCGAAATCTTCTCCAATCATTTTCTGTTTTACATTTATCCGGTGTTTCAACAATGTTTATGTCTATACGATCTTGATATTTGTTTTAAAATGTGGATTTTTCGTTTTTAAATAACAAATTACGTGTTCCCTAATAAATAAGATAATCTTTGGCAATATAAAAGACAGGTATAAACTGATACTTTTACTTATTTTTACGTAAAATGTTTACGTGTTAACGGCCAGACTAACTGTAGAATCTCTTATTATACAAATTTGATTCCTTTAGAATTTTCCAAATATTTATTTTTAGTGATGACACAATCCCTTATTTCATTCTCTATTGCCTTTTGTAATCTTCTAAAAATCTTAATTCGTCGTAATAATTTTACTTCAATTACTATGATTCATAACCCATAAGAGTTCTAAAGTACGAATATATAGAAAATATACATATCGAAAAAAATACTGAATATACTTGGCGTTAATTTTTTGTGGCGTGAAATTCATTATTCACAATTAAATGAAACTACGTGATGTAGTATTATATCTACTGATTCTTTGCTAATAGCCCACCTGAAGATGTTGTAATGCAACGAAAGGAAATTTAAATAAAGTAGAAATAATACATCACGTAGTTTCATTTAATTGTAGAAAATATAATTTAAATTATTGAAAAAAAAGTTTAAAATATACAATTCGAATTATGTATCAATAAGAGTCCTTTACAATATATAATCGAGTAACAAGTATTTCAAGAACTATAATTCAATTCTCTATTATTTGCCGTCAAATTAAATTATTCCGTGTCAATTATCGAGGAAAAATAATTATTCTTTATTTTCAAATAATTGAGAATTACAAAGAAGTATGTCAGTTGTCGTGTGATGGGATATCACCTCTTGTCTTGTCTTGATTATCACTTAAAAATATTCTTACCTCTTTCCTGTCTTCAGTTCCAGTATTTGTGAACCTTTTAACTGACAGTTTGTAAGAACATGTTTTTTCTAAACTTTGAAATAAATACTGTAATCAATAGTTTCAGCATCTTCTATTCTGTCTATAGAATTAGCGACATTAAAATATGTGTTCTAATTCAAATTTTGAAAAGTAAATACTTTTTTCTCACATTAATCAATTTTAGAGCCATCCTTGGAAAACACATTGTTAATGTGCACATTACAATAGCATATTGTTAAAGTGCACATTTGTCATTAAAAAAAATTAAGATCGAAATAACAGATATTGTGATGCAACAATACGAAAAGTAATAATTACTTTGATCATCTAAATTGTTGCAAAAATATGATATAAAACACGGTGCAATATTTCAAAACGCGTAATACAACTGAAAAATGTCAAAGAAATAAACGATCAAGAAAAACAATCTTGTAAGAATAAAAATAATAATCATTTATTTGCGTATAAAATGTATATAAATATATAAAATGGTGAATACAGAAAAAAAAGCTGACAAATATAATTACTTACTTTAAAAAAAGCTGACAAATATAATTACTTACTTTAAAAAAGCTGACAAATATAATTACTTACTTTAAAAAAGCTGACAAATATAATTAATTACTTTCAAAAAAGTTGACAAATATAATTACTTTTAAAAAAAGCTGACAAATATAATTACTTACTTTAAAAAAGCTGACAAATATAATTACTTACTTTAAAAAAGCTGACAAATATAATTACTTACTTTAAAAAAAGTTGACAAATATAATTACTTTTAAAAAAAGCTGACAAATATAATTACTTACTTTGCATTTCAATTACGAATATTGTAAGATCTAGGAAATCGTGAGATGATCTGAATTACTTAGAAAGACCCTTTTAAAATACCCATTGATTAAGTGGAAAGTATACTAGCCAGAAAAAATAACAAATAAGACAGTAAGGGCTGTTTGACAACATGTAATAGAGGCAAAGCTATCCAGAAGAGTTGCTCGAAGAGCCATTACTGAAAAGGAAACGCAGACTAGAATGATTGGCGTTTGTGAGAAAATATGAACATTGGATCTATACGAATGTGAACATGTGTTACTTTCTGATGAAACCGAAACAAAATTTCTTCCAACCCATTGCAGACAATACGCATGGCGTCCTTTTATAACCATAAATAAACGCAAAATACACAATAAGCTAACCAAAACACGCAGACGGCAATATAAACGTTTGGAACTACTTTTTAAAGTCCGAAGAGTAGAACCTGTAAAAAAAGGTCTATAATATTTTTATATTAAAGGAAACCATACTGCGTTATATTGAAAAAGCTCTCCCAATTATGTGAATATCTGAACACGATCCTAAATGATTGGCCAGCAAATAGCCCAAACCTGAATCCTAGAGGACGCCCGTGGTACGAAGTTGCGAAAAAATAGCTATTCAATGCACTGATACTATAAAACATGTAGTAATTTGATATTGCCTATGTAGCGCTGATGTAAAATAGCTATACCAACAACGGCAACCGCACTGAATACTGAATTGTACTTCAGTAAATTGAATTTAATTTAAATTAGCAATAAAAACAAGTTTCTGTCTATAATTAGTTTCTATTTATATTATTTTGTAGGTGTTTAAATGTGTCCCTGTTTAGTTGTTCAGTAATCACATAGTACCCACGTAAGAGTAATTATATTTCATGTTTCCTAATTTTCTTATATTTAGGATGTTAGTTTACTCATTTACATACCAACACTAATGTAAGAATCAAATTCCATGATAAGATAAATTACGCAAACGAGAAGAAAAACTTAGTTATTTAGTATTAATGTCCCTAATCAAAAGACTATGACTGTACGTAATTTTTATGTAAAATGGTCCACATCCCACCTCATATGTAAGCATAGTTTCATAGTCGGTAAACTTACAATAATCGATATCATATTTCTTTCTAATAGTCACAATAATCGATATCTTACAATAATCGATATCATATTTCTTTATAATAGTCACAATAATCGATATCTTACAATAATCGATATCATATTTCTTTCTAATAGTCACAATAATCGATAACTTACAATAATCGATATCATATTTCTTTCTAATAGTCACAAAATCTCCCGTGTAGAGCTGAGGAAATTTCAAACATTTTAATAGAAAGAATATAATTAAATTTAAATAAGTTAATTTAAAGATATAATTCGTATAGTGTTTATGTAAATTTAAATTACAATAACGATTTCAATCAACTAGCTGTTAACAACGCACTGCATGTGCGTTTAAATATTTAACACTGTAGAGCTTAAGAAATTTCAAACATTTTGATAAACAAAATACAATTAAATTTAAATATATTAATTTAAAGATATAATTCGTATAGTTTTTATGTAAATTCAAGTTACAACAACGATTTAAATCAATTAACTGTAACCAACGCACTGCATGCACGATTAAATATTTACGAGTATAGAGCTGAGAAAATTTCAAACATTTTGATAAACAAAATACAATTAAATTTAAATATATTAATTTAAAGATATAATTCGTATAGTTTTTATGTAAATTCAAGTTACAACAACGATTTAAATCAATTAACTGTAACCAACGCACTGCATGCGCGATTAAATATTTACGAGTATAGAGCTGAGAAAATTTCAAACATTTTGATAAACAAAATACAATTAAATGTAAATAATTTAATATTAAAGATATAATTCGCATAGTTTTTATGTAAATTTAAGTTACAACAACGATTTAAATCAACTAGCCGTAAACAACACACTGCATGCGCGATTAAATATTTAAGAGTGTAGAGCTCAGGAAATTTCAAACATTTTGATGTACAAAATACAATTAAATTTAAATATATTAATTTAAAGATATAATTCCTATAGTTTTTATGTAAATTTAAGTTACAACGATTTAAATCAACTAGCCGTAAACAACGCACTGCATGCGCGATTAAATATTTAACAGTGTAAAGCTCAGGAAATTTCAAACAATTTGATAGACAAAATACAATTAAATTTAAATAAATTAATAAGAAAGATATAATTCGTCTAGTTTTAATGTAAATTTACGTTACAACAACGATTTAAATCAACTAGCTGTAAACAACGCACTGCATGCGCGATTAAATATTTAAGAGAGAAAATCGTTTCACAATCAATTTTTAACATTTAATTGAATAAATGCGGTTTCTGTCTATCTAATCGTCTAGCATGGAACCATTTTACTGAGGCTGTTTGAGGTGGAAAATTGAAATTAGGCATAGCTATGGAAAATGATAGCTCAATTAAAGATACGAAAGTATTTATGTGAAAATATATGAAATTTTATTTTGGTTAGGGCTGTCGTTATATATATATATGCGGGTGTATTTTTTTCTTGTAATTTTTTCCCAAAAAGTCCTCAAAAAAATCCCTAAAACCCGATAATCCAAAAAAACCTGAAACAATTTGAACAAATTCACGAAAAATTATGAGGTTTGCATTAACTCAGACATTATTTACAATAGAAAGTTCAGCAACAAACTTTGTTTTTTTTTGTTTATTCACATACATGATAGCAAACTGTAGAATAAAATTCAGACTGTCAATCAATTATCAAAAGAAATAGCTATAAAAAAGAAGAATAAAGAAAGTAACGAGAATAAGTGTTTGAGATTAAGTGGTATTAGGTATCGACTTCATGAAGAATATTATAAACATGCGGCTTCCTAAAGCCAATAATTGACTTTGGAAACTTTTTCAAAGAATTGTTAATAAATTAGCAATCTGATCAAATAATAAAACGTCTTGAAAAAAGTGCGCCATAATTTTAAATTTTCCAAACAAACATGCTTTGGACTGAAAAATACATTTTTTATTATACCTATAAAATCTATATTTAAAAACAAGTGGCTATACTACTTATACTTAACCAATTTTTTAATTAAATTATATAACAGGAAAGTAAATAATAAACGACTTTGTTGTACTGTACTATAAACACAATAAAATTATAGCACTCAACAAAACAGACAATCTTTAATTACAGCCCTAAGACTGTTGCTCAAATTGGGCCATTTTCGGAAATCTACTAAATTTGGTTCCGCATGGACCTGCTCTCTATAAAGTACTACCATAGTAAGTATAAACATTAAAAAAGACTTAAAATTCAATATTGACCATTTTTATTAACTAAAATTCAAAAATGCAAAATTCAATTGAAAAAAATAATTAAATCTGAAATTTGTTATTAAACATTTAATGTTAACGTTTATAGCAATAAATGTAACAAATAACAATCAATTTATTAGGACATATATTAAATTTATTTAACATCGTATTGTTTATATGATTTTAAATAAATTTAATAATTATGTTACAAGAAATTTATTACTACTTTCTATACAAGGTTATAAACCCGAACCTATATAACGTTGGTATTATGTTAAGAGTCATTTTAAGAAGTCACATCAATTGTATATTCAATTTATTGAAATAATAATCTCTACTAATAATTTATATAGAAACAAATCACTGTGATCAAGAGTTACATAATTTTCTGTTGTGTATATATAATTAAAGACATTAAAATATTTGTTTTCTAATCCAAAATTTTAAAACTTAAATAATTTTTGAAGTTACACTTCTTTAGGCGCGTTATGGAAGAATGATGAAAGTGAAATTTTACGATGCGCGCAGCGCTCACGATGCAACCAAAAATCGACAGGATGAAGTTGCTCACTAAACATATATTTACATGAACGTAGTAACTGATATATATTCGTGATAGTCATTGAGATATTTCTAATACACAACACATGTTTTATATTCATACAAATCTAAGTTATACGAGTATCTGTACTTTTAGTTGTAATTTAATAATGGTACGTATAATAAAAAAAACATTTATTAATTATGAATATTCGTTATAAAATAGTGCTTATAAGCTTATTAAAATATATTTTAAGTGCAATTCTCTAAGTGAGATTAAGTTTTGGTATTTATTTATTTGCATAATAAACTATAAATTATAACCTTATCGTTTATTAAATACATAAAATCAATAAATTAAAATATATTTTCAGGATATTTATATATTTTCATTATTAATTAAACTTTATTTAGATTGTTTTAATCAATTAAACAATGCATTATATACACGTGTTTATATTAAATTGAATGCTGAGTATTCATTTTAATGTTTAATATACTTAAATTTAATTTTAAAATTAATTTAATTATAATAATTGATAATGATAAAAAATATTACACCACCTTTGATGCTGTATTCAGGGAGATATCTTGATGCCGTCAGTACAAAAGCATTCATATCGTATTTTAGTTACCAGAAGCCACTTGTAACTAATGTACCTGCTCGGTCAGCACTGGAAGAAGCTATGGCAGTGGATATAATTTCGAAATTATATGTATTTGTTTCTATATATAATATATTTTAGGAATATTTATTACATGTTTACGTGAATTATTTTTTTTTTATTATTAAATGATTGTAATTCTAGATAAAAAGATACCATTTGTTCCAACACTGCATGAAAATTTTTATTTTTATTTACATACTTTTATTATTTTATTTCCATTAACTATTTATATGCTAAATTAAGTTATTATTGTATTATACCAAAGAAGTGTTACACTTATTTATAACACGCATACTAAAAAAGAAAAAAAAATAAATTGTGCGTGTACTTAACATGTACATTTTTTTTCTTCTTACATTAATCAATTTTAGGGTCATTCTTGAATAACACATTGTTAATATGCACATTACAATAACACAAGGTTAATGTGCAGATTTGTTACTTAAAAAAAAGTATGGTTCGCAATAAGAGTTGTAATGGAACAATACGAAAAGTTAAATGAAACTACGTGATGTAGTGTTACTTCTACTGTATTTAAATTCTTTACCACGACCCAGAGTTTTGTTGCATTAATCTTCAGGTGGGCAATTAGCAAGGATCTTTGCTAATAGCCCACCCGAAGATGTTGTAATACAACGAAACCTAGGTCGTGGTAATGAATTCAAATAACTACTTTATTAAATAACTCAATGAAATTCATTATTCTCAACTATCATTCAGTTGAGAATAATGAATAACTCTATGAAATTCATTATTCATTGAGTTATTCATTATTCATTGAGTTATACAACGATACCTAGGTCGTGGTAATGAATTCAAATAACTACTTTATTAAATAACTCAATGAAATTCATTATTCTCAACTATCATTCAGTTGAGAATAATGAATTTCTACAAAATTAACGCCAAATATATTCAATACTAAAAATAATAATTAAATCTAAATTGTTATAAAAATATGGTTTATAACTCATTCCAATTTTTCGAATATACCTTACTCGTTTATCGTTATCTTGACAACACTAAAATTTTGTATTTTTTTTATAATTTTCGTCAGAATATGGCAAGAATCGCCATCTGATGGAGCGACACAAATAGCGGACAAAACTAGTTTGCCACTCAAAAAAGTTATTGAAATTTTAATCAGATAATTACATGATTCATTAGAAAACTGTGGGTGGATACGAGTTATGATAAGATTGATTTTTATTAAAAAAATATTTTAAGAAAAACCTGAAAAATAGCCCATGATCTGCAGTCGATCTTTAATCTATACATATAATAAAATTGTAACAGAGCAAATTCTGTAAACAGAGAATATTTTAAAGAGTAATTGATTTAGCGTAAAGAATGATGATAGAAGCTGGAAAACCTTTGTTTTAAGCTTTTTCCTGTCTTTCTATATCTTATTTTGTGCGTCAGTCACGGAAAATCTACATCTTATAAACTATTGCCATACCAAATTTCATCTAATCTACGGGTTTAGATGAAATTTGGTATGGCAATAGTTTATAAGATCAACATTTTTTTCTTATTCAGAATTTGACGCTAGTGAAACCGTGGGGCATAATTAGTGTTTAATAAAGATTATTGTTTATTTAGAAGGATGGGGTGTATTGCCAAGATAGCTATGCCCCGCGATTTCACCGCCGCACTGTAGAATTAACTTGATTATTGATCTAATTAATTTAAATAAAATATTCCGAAATTCTGTACAAAATAATCAGAGTCTCTACCTTGAGCTGTATAAAGTATGTTCTCCGCCTTTTGTGATATTTGTGATCTCTGATATGACTCTAGAAATTAAATCATGATCACATGTAACATATAATCTTCATCGAAGTGTGGCTTTTTGACATAAAAAAATGTAACTAAATCGTATGGTTCTAGAGATAACGCGGAAAACTAACAAAATGTTTCGTCTAAGTCAAAATAAATTCTATCTTATAAGAATTACATGTATGGACTGATACTGCGAAGTTATAAACATATTTATATATACGTTATAATGTTGTAATTACACCAATATATATATACGTTATAATGTTGTAATTACACCAATATATATACGTTATAATGTTGTAATTTTTCGTCGAAGTCAAAATTTATTATTTATTTATAATGTTGTAATTACACCAATATATATACGTATTATTATTTATTATTTATTTATAATGTTGTAATTACACCAATATATATACGTTATAATGTTGTAATTTTTCGTCGAAGTCAAAATGTTAAGTGTATCTTATAAGAATTACATGTATCGACTGATACTGCGGAGTTATAAATATATTTATATATACGTTATAATATTGTAATTACACCAATATATATACGTTATAATGTTGTAATTACACCAATATTCCAGTCAATAATAAAAATAGATTTCAAAATTAAATGAAACTACGTGATATAGTATTATCTCTACTTTCTTAAGTTCTTTACCGCGACCTAAGTTTTGTTGTATTACAACATCTTCAGGTGGGTTATTAGTTCAAGCATTATTAAAAATTCATCTTTGCTAATAGCCCAACTGAAGATGTTGTAATACAACGAAACCTAGGTCGTGATAAAGAACTTAAGAAAATAGAAATAATACTACATCACGTAGTTTCATTTAATTTTGAATAATGAATTTCTACAAAAATTAACGCCAAGTATATTCAATATTCAAAAAATAGATTTAAAAATTTTAAAAAAATTAATAAGCAAATAAATAACCAAGTCATCATATTAGCTATAAATATATATCTTAACATGCATTTACGTAAGCTAATAGCTTTTTATATTCCTGATTTAAATTTATATTCGACTTCTTAACATTTTTTAAATTTATTATATCGCATATTTTTTTCTGAATAGCTGTCTTTTCACGATACTCTCTTTGAATTATAGATAATTTTAAGTAAACGTATAAATGTTATGAAATTTCTCAATCAATATATACAATTTTAAAATTTTCGTAGCCTAAACTAAATTTACTAACGTTCATACGGCCAATCTATTTCAGAATAACGAACAGTTTCTATCGTATCATATACTGCCTCTTCATATCACCAGACAAAGTAAACACTTCAATTCAACAACTATCGCCAAGTTGTTTAATTCAGCCTAACTTATTTCTATAAAGTCACTCCACTTTTACACCACATTCAAACCGAAGTAGAACCTAAGCCACAGTTCAACTCTGTAACCGCATCCAAGTAGTCAACTAAACTCAATTAAATGTAACCACTCCGCTATCATTCCATATTCAAACCACGTGACAATCCAAACCAAAGTCCAACTCAGTATCGTCTATAAGTCAACTCAACTCAACTCCACTAAATTCGACACACGCCAAAGCCGGGTCCAGCCCGTGAGCCGCGTCGCGACGCCGGCTTCGGGGGGCGGGCGGCGGGGGTCGAGCTTTAGCCGAGGCACCTTTCTGCAAAGCTGCCGGAAAAAATCAGAGGCGCTACTCATAAAGAATTCAGTCGAAAAAACCAGTAATGAGGAGATCTGATAAAAGTTTCATAAGTAAGCCTAGAGCGAGACAGCAGCACGAACCGCCACCGCGTGCCTGTATCGCTGTCCCTCTTGGCCGTCGGAGCTTTCGCTCATTTACGTTTGCGGAATATCGCGCGGCGGCGGCTACAGGGGGATTCTGTATAGTCGTGTATATGCTCGCGCCGATTAGCGGACGAGAGGACAAAAATCTGTACGCCGATTCGAAATGCAGAGCGGAGTACCAACAGGCTTATGGGCTACGTAAAAAGCTTCACAAATAATATAGAATTGTGACTTCGAACGAGAAGAGTGCAATAAACTTTAGATGAATTTTTCAAGCTGAAGGTGAAAGTTGTATAATTTAAAAGTCGTAACGAATAGATATAAAGATCATATTATAAGTACTTAATCAGGCATATAAAACATTTTATTATGGTTTTCCGTTTGGAAAATAATTTCGGTCCTTTTGAAATAAACATCCCATCACCTGATAAACATCCCTCATTGAGTAAAAATTGAAATTTAAATCTGTTTTCTTTGTTTCTGTGTAACTCCACATAATATTAAAGAAAAACCTATCAAGAATGAGTGAAACTCTTACTAGGAGTGTTCCGTAGACATTTAGGCATTTATAAACATTTAATGTTAAATAATATTCCTATTAAACTATTAGCAAAATTTTAATCGTTTAGATAGAAAATATATTGCCTACTATATCATTCAATGACATCAGTCTAATGTGTTTCGACTAATAATTATTTGTATCCCGCTAACCACCACGATACATGCCAATCAAAAAATGTTCAAGGATTCCAGTCCATTAAATATGGCTTCCCTCCCAAAAAATACTGGAATTAATTTAAAATATGACCCAGAATGAAGTATAAATCATATAAAATATTACGTTATTACGGTTAATGTCATGTCACTTACAGCATCCATTTTAATAATTTTTAATTTTATTAAATGCACAGTAATGCACCACCGCGGTCCGGGTCGCATTGTCTAATATTACAAGCTTCACTCAAAGCCCTTTCCAGGAAACAAATATTTTACTGTAATATGTTACAAATTTGAAGTTTATTTTTCTTGTTTTCCGGGATAGTTGATATAAAAATCATCAATTTTATAACTACCTGGCTCATTCACTGTCAGATCGTTAAAATTGTCATTTTCAGTAAAGCTAAGACTATACATTTTGTATATTTATACACTGTTACTAATAAAATTAGTATAGAAAGTTGTACCTTGGATAAACAGAGAATACGTAAAACGCCACAAATTAACTTAGTATACAACAAATTCGTCATAACTTCATCTGTCAGTCACTATTCCAATCTTAACCTAAATTTGACTCGGGTATAACAAACAAGTTAACATTTCGACAAGTACGTATAACAGCAGGTCAGTTTTTGAAACCCGATCTTATAATTATTGTCTTTATAATTATTTTAAAGAAAATGGCTTTATATAATTCAATTCACATAACCGAGGAAAAGTATTATTTGATTTATTGCGTGTAACAGCACAAGAGCAATATTTATTTAAGGCAATTTTCAAAATAAATAAAATTCAAATAATATTCTGACATTTACAAGAAAATTGTGACATGTTTCCAAAATTCTATGCGAAATTTTAAATTAGTCATTATTTATTCAAATTTTTCTAATGATGTTTTCATACGTATCTCGTGCTTTTCTTTTCAGCACCTCATACTCTTTAGTAACTGGGAAAAAGGGCGTATTCAAGCAAGAATAATATAAATTTTAACGATGCTTTAAACATGATAGTCGAGGTCATAGATATAATTTGTATTCACAATCAGAGACGCGACCTCGTATTTTACGTGTTTGTCTATAAAACGAGACGTTGCCACGTTGATTTTTTTAAATAACTTCGCAATAGTTATTCTATCGTTTTACTGAGTTTATTAGTAGTAATTAATGCTTTCGTTATACTAACCTTATAATCGGTATAAATATTCTCAGAATAAAAGTAGTATGACATAAGTTTAAGCTTTTTTTATATTTTTTATTAGTGGCAGTGTTTAAGAGGAAAAAACTGAAGTCTTGAAATTGTTAACTGGAAACATATAGTTAACTGGTCTTGTTTATTTCATACTATTTCTTATATTATGTGTGCAAGTACTGAGTACAGTTCTAGAGTCAGATCAAGAATTGTGCAACATGTAATAGATCATCAGACTTTCATTTCTACAATAATGAAGAACGCGGGCAAAATTACATCAAAAAGTAAAATACCGTGATGGTTTCGCCTTTACTGCATCCACTTTTATCGGCGTGGGAAGTAGTATCTTCAGAGATATGCTCACCTGTATAAACTAGTTAACTGGTATTCTTTATTATACTAGATATTGAATATATTTGGCGTTAATTTTGTAGAAATTCATTATTCACAATTAAATGAAACTACGTGATGTAGTATTATTTCTACTTTCTTTAATTTCTTTACCACGTATGTATGATGTTATCTTTGCTAATATCCCACCTGAAGATGTTGTAATACAACGAAACCTAGGTCGTGGTAAAGAACTTAAAGAAAGTAGAAATAATACTACATCACGTAGTTTCATTTAATTGTAGATAAATGGAGTCTAATAATTTTTATGTATTTTACTCAATTATTACTCATGGTTACAAATTTTTAAAAAATGTTAAGAAAGAAAAGCTCACTATATAGTAAAAAACCAACTAAATTTTTTTAAAAAAAGCAAACAAACAAACAAAACCAAACCTGAGGCTGAGACATACAAAACCTGAGGCTATAAAATTGGATTTAAAAAATTTTCTGGCTTTCTAAATTTTTAACCAATTAACTAGAGATGGTCCGCAGTCGGGGGACATAAAACTTTACAAACATTTTAATACCTTCCATTCTTACCCTCTCATAAATGATACACCATGACGACGATGGGTAATCAGGATATAGATATCTAAATGATGTAGTTATAGCCATAACAAATTGAAACGACTGTATCCTTGCATAATCTCAACGAGTAGTCTTGTACCACTAGCTGAGAAAATGTTTGATAGATCCCTACTGTGAGTCATCAATACGAGAAAATGTTTGATAGAACCCTACTTTGAGTCATAAATATTTGATTTTTGGAGTTTAGAGAAAATATAAATAATAAATTAATATAAATATAAAAAATAAAATAATATAAAATAATAATTTAATAGAAATATTGCATGCTCAGAAATGTTTATAAGTGTACACAGAGTTCACGATTATTTCAATAAAAGTTTTTATTTAAGACGAAAATTATCAATAACAATTTTTTTGCGGTTTATTAAGGGAAATAATTTATTTATAGGGGTTAGGGCGGAAATATAAAATTTTTTTTTTTCATTTTCAACATTTACTCAGTTATAATTAACTCTTATATACTCGTATTTTTTTATATTTCTAAACGACCGTTAGTTCGTCTTGCCGTCATTAATAGGACCTCCATGTAACAAATTACTTTAAAAAGACACATAATTAGCATTATAATCGATTTTTCTTTTTGCTTAATAATAATAATATTCGTTTCACTCACTATTCAAGGCCGAATAAAGTGTTAGATGCGTCTCCTTATATATACACAGCGCTCGGTGTGCGTAGTATACACAGTACCTTAACATTGCTGCAGGTTCAAATAGTATATGTCAAGAAAATTACAAGACACGAAAAAAAATTATTGATTAAAATTATCTTATTAAATGTTCAAGAATCCATAGAAACTAATTTTTATACCAATTTAACAACACCTTTATAGTAAAACTATTCATCTACCTATCTCAATTTATTACAACAATCTGAAAGTGTTAACAAGACGCATACTACAAAATGGATGTTTAATAATTTCAAATTAACCTACAGTTCCTTAAGAACACCCCGTAAACGTAATACGTGCCTTATATTGATACGGTGACGTATATCCGCCAATGATTAAATGTCAGGTTAAATAATTAGATATACTCGTATTTTTACCTTTCTAAACGGACCGTTAGTCTGTCTTGCCGTCAGTGGCAAACTTTTTAAATGAATGAAAGCTCGAGACTTGCCCAAAGCTTTGGGATAAAGAGGGTTAAGTGTTAGAGATACAGATTATATTTACACGCATATAAAATATATGTTTATATTATCTTTACACGCATATAGAATATATGTTTATATTATCTTTACACGCATATAGAATATATGTTTATATTATCTTTACACGCATATAGAATATATGTTTATATTATCTTTACACGCATATAGAATATAAGTTTATATTATCTTTACACGCATATAGAATATATGTTTATATTATCTTTACACGCATATAGAATATATGTTTTCTTTATTACTTTAGAGCATTTGACCATTTTTTCTATTTCTTAAATCATAATTTCAAGGTACAAGTTGACGAGCAGAGAAAATGTTTTTAAAATACACATAGTGCCCTCTATTTATGTACATAGGCACATTATGCTTCGTGTCATTACTACGCGTCCTTATTGTTGGTGTACTAAAATAAAATAAACGAATTTTTAAAAAAATCAAGTTTTCTTATCGTCTATATATATTTTTATTGATTGCAACACAATCATTATATATTTATATATATATATATATATATATATGTATATATATATATATATATATTCTATAAATTATAATACACTCCCCCCCCTTCCCCTTAAATCCTTAAATCCCTCGCCCCACCCCCCCCCCACCCCCCAATTGGATTCAGTTTCCATGTCGCGTATTACTTAGACCAGCGAGATGAAAGCACGTTTTTTATACAAAATCTAAAATTTTTATATAAAATCTATAAAAAACGTGTCTTTTTTTTACACCCCTTCAGGGGTGGAATTTTGAAAGATTATAAAGTCTTAATGGGTTGACGTAAGGCACTGATGCGATTGTGTATCAGTTAGTCAGATTTAATTTTTATGAATCGGCAGCACATTGGAATATGTATGATATCATCGCCGTGGCGTGTCGGGTTGATAACAAGGCCTACGGCCTTTGACGGTACGGTGCACCACGGGGTCGTGGCTTTGATTCGCAGCCGCTTGTGAGGCTGATAAAATATCAAAATACTTGTGGACAGCAAACTATGATTAGATAGAAAGTCATCATCTAGTTTAGATAACTATCTACGTCGATGAATAAATAGAATATTGGTTTTAGAAGTACGGAGATACAACCTTTTAAACATCACGTTTCATTGGGTTACCTCAATAATCAAAACCTACAGCGTACTTCTCTTTGACCCAGAAAGGTTTTGTAGTACTAGAAACTAATTCATTCATTTCAAATTCTACGTGTAATCATTACGAGACAGTTATTTCTTCTATGTACACGTGTGTGCGTGTGTATATATAATATATGTATATGTATATAATATATATATATATATATATATATATATATGTATATATATATATATGTGTGTATATATATATATATATTTATATATATATATATATATATATATATATATATATATATATATATATATATATATATATATATATATATATATTTGCTCTCAACCATTTTTTAAATTTTTAATTAAGCGAAAGTGTATCTTACAGGTTAGAGTATAAGATTAGTTAAAAGGAATAGTGTGAAGAAATGGAATAAGAAACAAAGGAAGAACTGGTTGAGTCTGATTTGAATAGGTACTCTCTCGTAATTATTATAAAGTTAGGTCTGGAAATAATTCCGTCAACTGTGCGTACAATAATAATTTGTATTGTTTTTATGATATTACACATTATTATGAGTGTATGAATATATTATGTAGATATCAAACATACTGTTTTTTTTTCCTTCAGAAAAAAATAGGTATGTCCTGTAAAACCTTTGGTAAGTCACTCTATTAATAATGGTCTGAGGTACCCCCATCAGTGTGGGTTAAAAAACAAAATGTGTCTTTACAAAATGCAGATTCGCACGGGTTATATCCTCATTTTCAAAAATAACCCATTGACGACTTCTTAATTTTCTCCAAATACAAAAAAATATTACAAATAAGAAAATGTGAACTAATTTTATTTATCATTGATTTCCACGGACGCCCTCACTAACCAACAATAAAACAAGTTGGGAAAGAAAATCAATATCAATATTATTTTCCCAATGTTTTCCTTGTTCGCCCTCATCCCTCCGATTTCCCTGAGGATTTTTTTACTGCTAATGTCCTTGAACTTCTTATACGATACCAGAAAGTAATAAAATAGAACAAACACAACTTCTTAACCGTTTCAATTCTACATTATGGCACGGCTAAGGCAATAACTTCGTTCACCTGGATTTCCAAGCAAGAAAAATAATTGTTTTTTTTGTTTGTACTCTATAAACATAGCTCTTACTAAAAATGTTATTACATCGGTTCTGATATTAGTGTGCACAATAAACGTAAAAATTGGCGTATATTTTTTCTTTGTGCACCAACCAGTCAAAATGTTAACCTAAGCTAATCTAAATACATCACAAGTCCAGCCGTAGCTGAGATTAGCGTGCACAACGAAGGTGCGCATCGATAAACAAACAGACAAATCGACAAACAGCTAAAATTCTAAAAACTGTTATTTTAAGTTTAGTAGCGTGTCTTTAGTAAGTAGCACTCAGTTTTATTTAAAAATATTCCATTTCAGGTTACTAAAATTGTTATTTAAAACTTGGTCGCATTCTTAGATTGTGTAAATATGTACGCAGATTAAACGTTTCCAATCAATGTACTAAATTTTAGTAAAAACTTTGAATCTACTTGTACATTTAGTCGCCGTAAGTTTGTAGTATATTTATTTATATATTTATGTTCCTACTCCATCTTCGACTTCATAAATATAGGTAGGACTTATTGTTTTAAGAGCAGCCTCGTGTGATCAACCAGAAATTAGAAAATTAAGCAACCAATTACGCGGTTGTTACAGCCATTTATTTAATAAAAATGAAAAAAGGTTTATAACCCACGCCTGTTTACATGGTCATGGTTTCTGAAGCGACAACGTCTGTCACAACTAAGGAACTTGACATAACTTCATTTCCGATGAAATGGAAGTGTTTTGTGTGACAAAAATAGCATTTTCCACTTCGCCTTAGTTCTGTTGCAACTTCTGTTTTCGTTTCTTTCTATTACGTTTTATTTTGGGTAATTTTATCTAAATGAACGTTTCCTGCATCATTGAAAACGATGAAGATACAAGGTTTTTATCGGATCAGCTTGCTGACACACCGCTACCTAAATTCATCATCGCATAACTTTCGTCTTTATCTTCTAAATTCTTTAGTCGCGTTGTTTATATTGCCATACTCTGCTCATAGTATTGTTCTGTGTGCAATACACAATTATCGACATAACACCGTAAAAGGAAATTTTATATTATTTATATTGTTCACACTCACTTATTAACAAATTGTATTCGTTTTGACTATAGTTGTTGCTTATGCATATTAGCCTGTTCACACTCGCTTATTTACAAATTGTATTCGTTTTGACTATAGTTGTTGCTTATGCATATTAGCCTGTTCACACTCGCTTATTTACAAATTGTATTCGTTTTGACTATAGTTGTTGCTTATGCATATTAGCCTGTTCACACTCACTTATTTACGAATTGTATTCGTTTTGACTATAGTTGTTGCTTACGCACATTAGCCTGTTCACACTCACTCATTTTCAAATTGTATTCGTTTTGACTATAGTTGTTGCTTACGCATATTAGTCGGTTCACACTCACTTATTTACGAATTGTTTTCTTTTTTACTATAGTTGTTGCTTACACATATTAGTCGGTTCACACTCACTTATTTACAAATTGTATTCGTTTTGACTATAGTTGTTGCTTATGCATATTAGCCTGTTCACACTCACTCATATTCAAATTGTATTCGTTTTGACTATAGTTGTTGCTTGTGCATATTAGCCTGTTCACACTCACTTATTTACGAATTGTATTCGTTTTGACTATAGTTGTTGCTTACGCATATTAGCCTGTTCACACTCACTCATTTTCAAATTGTATTCGTTTTGACTATAGTTGTTGCTTATGCATATTTGCCAACAAAACGAGGTAAAAATCTACTAAACTTTATTCACGTTTACTCACTAAGAAGTTCCGAAATATACTTAGTACGCAGAATGAAGCTTTCAAAGTGCGGAGTCCTTGCGGAGAAATATTTTATCATGGCATAAATTGTTATGTTATGGCATTTATTTAAGGCTCTGTACTATGTAATGCTAGTGAAATATAAAATATATCATTAGTACGTTGCCAGAAAAAGGCTGTGATATTTCGACCTATTTTCGTAAGGTCCTTTCCATTCATTGTCAGTAGTGCGAGACGTGGATTGTTAAAAAAAACATAAAAAAATTTAAATTTGATAACAGTTTGTTGGAAGTGAAAGAAATTTTCAATCGATTCTTTTTTCTACTAAGTTGTTAGTAAACAACCGTTATTTTTATTTAAATTTTAAGTTAGTATCAGTGTATCAAAGAGCAAATAGTACTTGCAGAGTTAGTATTCCGTGCGATCAGTTGTTTTTGCATTTAATGCTTACGCCGTCTCACGAAAATTGTATCTATTAGTCCAAAAGTCTGTTTAGAAAATATATGGCTCTCTCTTTCAATACTATTATATGTTCCTCCTTGTCTTACAAATTATATCAAAAAAGAAATATATAAGATAAAAACAGATATTAATATTTTTCTAACGTTTTGTTCCTTAATAAAATTGTCAATTTGTTAACATATATTCCATAATGTTTTCGACAATTATTAAATCATTGATTCCAAAGAGCCACATTTTAGTAATGTCGTTAGTAACTTCTGATATTTTTATAAAACTGGTTCTTGTTATTAAAAAAAAACCTTTCCGATTTTGATCAAATCAAATATTCTTAATGTTCTTTTATAAGTGATTGATTTTAATGTAAATTTTGTCCTATGTGTCTGTATGAAAATTATATCATACCGGAAAACAAAATTTGTCACCGAACGTCCTTTTTACGTAGAAAAAAATCTGTCAAGCACGAGCAAAACTTGCACTATGAGGATTCCGTACACATTTAGATGTTTATAAATATTTAATGGTACATAATATTCCTATTAAACTATTTACAAAATTTCAATTTTTTAGAACAAAAATAGGTTGCCTACGATATATTTCACAAGCGCATATTTAAAAATATTTTTTTATCTGATATAAGATCTTGATCTGATATACTTCTTGCCAAATTTCATGATTCTGGGTCAACGGGATATACCCTATAGGTTTTGATTAACATTCCCGCATAAATGGCCGTATATTTAGAATTTTTTTTGTTTGTGTTGACTTAGAAGTTTGATCTTTTATCTCCACTTGATATCTCCACATCTTCCTGAGAAAAAGGAACTTCACAGACCGAGAGACAGACGGACAACGAAGTTATCATATAAGGTCTCCTTTTTTCCTTTTGAGGTATGGAACCCTAAAAACATATCTAAAGTAATATAAACCTCATGTTTTTCGTTCAATCTACACTTTGTCTCCTATATTCGCCTTTTTTCAGATTTTTAGGGCAGTGCTCCCGAAGTTATTACACATTTCAAAAGATGAAAATTCCTATGTTTTTGCTTCGTATCTTTAATTGGCCAGCTATTCCAATTTTATTATCTACTTCAAATAGTTATTAGGCAAATATTATCTACGCAAATAATGTAGTGATTCTATAAGTATTCTTGTAAATTTTTCCAGGTAAAATTAAGACGTAAGAAAACGCGGAAAATCTAAATTTACCAAAACGCTCTTTTACCCCATGGAACACGTATACTCGTAAAAAAATACATACATGCCCCACATTAGAGGATTAACCATATCATATTTATATTTTATTATAACAAGACACTATTGTTATATATATATACATACATATTTATACCTATATGAATGAGTTTAATTCAGTATTACCTTTTTCTTTCCCAAATGAATACATTGAAAATAAACAACATTTATATCGCTTATTCTTCCTGCAATTGAATAAAATAAACTATCAAATATGAGTGTCTACACAGTTAAAACTAATCCTCACCCCGGCCAAGTGACAGACTCCTAACAGACATTGTAACGAGGATACTCCATAATAAATAGCATCCCGTCAAATTATCTAATAAAACTTAATCAATTTCAACAACAGTTTAAAGTTAAGCATCGTCATTATTATATCAATTATTGTTTGGAGTTCATAATCTGGTGCGTCGGGTTGATTAAGACGAATGGTCTTGGCAGTGGGACCCGACGCTTTCCCCCAAGGCTTCGGCGGTACAGCGCGTTAAGTGGTGTAATTTTTCTCTCTCGCATTCGGCGTGGGGTTCGTTAATAATTTCGATTAATATTCTTTAATTAAGCCGCGGTGAACGAGGTGTGGGGCTTTCCTCGTGTTTACGTTTTGCCGACGGGGCGGGTGCGTAGTCGGAATGAGTTTTCCGGAAAATAAGTTGAGTTTATGGGTTGCATCAGTGTTTGTATTACACTGGCAGATTCGTTCGTTATTTTAGTAAGTTGTGTGTATGTTAATTATTTTATAGTGTCCTTGATCACAAGCATATATGGCAGAAAAAAGACCAGCTAAAACGTACCTTGCGTTAGAGATTTTTAAATACAGTGGTGTTTTTAGAATACAAAAAAAACAAACGATTCAGCGATTTGTAAGAAAAGAGAAGGGGCATAGAATGTAATATCATTTTTAACCATAATACAAAGCAAAAGAAGACTATTTTCATAAACGTGGATATATTACATTTTTAATATATCAAGGATTGTTAATAAGAAATAAAAACGAAAATAATAATTTTACGACCTACGTAATAAATATTTAGAAACCATTATAAAAAAATAAACAACACTGATTGTTTTCTTGTAATGTCTAGCCATTGCTTACATTAGTTAACATAAACTGTCAACCGATATAACGAATTTTATTAAATTTATTTTATATCATAAAAATGAATGTCTTTTTGGCTCTTGTCGAATTAAATGTGCCTTTTTTCATGTCCCATTCGGATTTGCTAGTTTCAATCCAATTTGCATTTTTTTTTCATTGTACTGGTTCAAAAACTTCCGTAGAAATAGCATTTATGAACAGTTTCATAAAAAAAATCTCATTTCTCTGATGATATAAATACAATTTTTATATAGCTTATTTTTTTTATTTTCTCTTTATTAAAACCATTTTTATTCTAACATCTGGGCTCAACACAGTATGAACTTTTGCCTAGCTCCTTTCCACTACTGTACTATTCAACCATAAACATATATTCCAAACTTTTCATATGTATCTCTACATTTGTTTGACCAGAACTTTCAGGAGTGGTATATGTTTGTATAGATTTCAAACAATTTTTCATAAATTTTGGGGTTACAGTAGTCCCATTGTACAGTAATATTAACCTTTCCAAAATTCTTATCGCAGGTCACATTTGTTGAAACTAAATATGATTTTGTAGTAAAAAACAATGTTTTTACGATCAGTCTAATTACAAATTTGCAGATCTGTAATATTTATTTATATATTTATTGATGAGCCTTTCAACACAAAACAAGTTATAGTGACGTAGATGTATAATAAAAAGAACAGATTATAAAACTATACTATAACCTCTAATTATGTGTGCACAAACTAGTTAGAGTATTTGTATATAAATTTTCAGGCGTTACTTGTATCTTTAAATATATGACAAAATGCATTAACCAATTATTAAAGTTAGTATTAACTTAGAAGTATATTATTTTGTACATACTGAACAACACATTAATTCTATCGTAGCTGGTTTTAATTTATTAATAATATATTTTGTATTTCCTTTTTAAATGTTAATAATTTCAGATAAAAATGTCTAAGGACGAATGTTGAGAAACAATGTCGTTATGCAATCGACACATTCGAGTTATGGGGTTATAAAAAGAGGTATTATTGTTATAAACTTGTGGTATGAATAATCTCTGTATTGGTATACAGATCTGAGTCGAGTGTTGAGGTTGAGTAGAGAGAGGAGATAGGGGCAATCAACGTTGCGAATGTATGATTTTATATAAATATAATAGATCAGTGCTTTTTCTCCGTGCACCTAGTGATGATAAATTAAATCTCTGTAGTTTGATTTCATAGAATCTATACTCTTGTCAAAGATGTAATCTGTAGCAAAGAATATTCAAGAACCTCTTTCGTAATTTTTCAATTCTATCACTGCGATTTGTAGTATGGAAACCAAATAACTGACCAGAAACTGAATCAGAAGTATTCGAGGATACTTCTGATTAGTGAACAATATAAATATGTAAAAGTATCATGGTTTTTAAAGTCTTTAGTGAATTTAGAAGTTGGGCATATTTATGAACAATGTGATCGTAGTGAGAACGGAATGTCAGTTTTTCATCAAATTAAACTCAGAGATCTCTAATAACAGACTTACATTATAGGGACGAGCCGCCTCGTACGTACTTAAATAAAAAATATTTTATAAAGTAGTGAAGGAGATAATAAAGCACTTGTCGGCATTCAGAAACATCTTATTACAGACACACCACTCTGCTGAAAGTAGGTTTTGTTGTAGATTGACAGTCTTTGACGTCATTGACAGTTGTGTAGATCTTAAGGTCATCTGCATAGAGTAAACAGGGACGCGTAAGTAATTGGATCAGACCATTAATGAATATTGCAAAGAGAAGTGATCCCAAATGTGAGCCTTGTAGAAACCCAGAGGTGATTGTCACAGGTGCGGAAAGTTGACCTTTGATACTTGCAAGTTGACTCCTGTTATTTTGGTAAAATCTAATCCACCTCAATAAATTCCCATGAAAGCCATAATCTTCAAGTTTCGCACATAGTATCAAATGATTTACCTTATCAAATGCTTTCGAAAAGTCTGTATAAATAGAGTCTACTTGCCTTCTTTTGACAAACGCGCTACAAAGATAGTTTTTATGTAATAATAAATTACTTATTGTTGAACTTTTTGAAATGTATAATAACACTTGGATTAGAATTTTAAAATTTGAAAGAAATTCAGCAGCTGATGATTATTTATTATAAAAAGACAACATTTTAAAAACCTTTGTACCACACTATTTAGATTGCAATGAAACACAGATTTTAACCATTTTTTCAGTTAATTCACATATTCTTTTATCACTAACATCTCATTACACAATTAAAAGCATAATTTACTCTGAATTATTAAGTATTTAAAACAAAAATTAATTACCAAAATTGAATATTTTTAACCCGTCAATTTAAACAACTACATTTTGCTTAAATTGTGCCAACATTAAAAAAACTATCAAGGCTATTTGTATTATGGTATATATCTTTTTTTGATATTTTATGGCATTCATTTCACTTTGTAGTTGACTAAATTTTAAAATATATTTTAAATTCAAATACTATTTTTTTAGGATTTGTTCACCCTGTTCTTAGTCACAGTACGATATATAATCAATGTTAAAGATGTCATGATCGTTAAAAGATCGCTATTTTTTCAAAACTTTGATTAACACAATGTTTTGATTATTGTGTTAATTAAAGTTGGGGGGGGGGGAATCAAGCCGTCACGGGATGCCTGATAGATGTGAGAGATCAAATTTTTTGTTTTCACTATCACTTTAACGTATTTTAAATTAATAAAGGCTTGGAACGTTGAAGACAGTTTAATACAATACACCGATATAAACAAGTAAGGTTGTATACGTTAGTTAATAAGAAACAATGTTGATATACTAACACACATATATATGTATGTATATATATATATATATATATATATATATATATATATATATATATATATATATATATAGCGTGTGTCTAGTGTAGTAGAAAGGGAAGTGTTAAGTCGGAAAGAGCCGACAAGACGCGAAGCTGGCCGAATAGCAGATAAGACGTGAAGCTGGCTAAATTAAGCCGGAAAGAGCCGACAAGACACGAAGCTGGCCGAACGGCAAGACGTAACGTCCCATCAGAACGTTGTAACTCCATCCCAACGCGCCATCACATGTTTCACATCAAAAATAAAATATTTGATTTTTTTTCCAGAACTTTAATAAACACAACTGAATCTTTGTATATTTTTTCTTCACATTCATTTTCTCTGTAAGATGTAATTAAATTTTTAATATTATATTTCATGAAGATCGTCAAACACGTGATTAAAACCTTCTAAAGTTATAAATTGAAAGATAAGGTTTAATTTGAGGACGCGACGGGAGAAAATGAACTTTCAGTTGTCTCCTGAAATAATCCAATTTTTTCTATAGACACATAAACCTCATACCCCACTGGAGTAGTATGTTGAAACTTAAAAATATATGAATTTATACTTTACTTGTTTTGGCCCGCGGTTTCGCTCGCGTAGATTTAATAGAAACTGTAGGTATATCAAAAGAAAAAACGGGACCCTAAAAAAGCGCTGACGTATGTCTGTTACTCTATCACAGACATTTTTCTCAAAAACCGTTTGATGTAGAAACATCAAGTTTGGCACTATATTTAAGCTTATTAATTCACATATATTTCAAAAGTTAACACTCAAACATGTATATGGAAATTATAGAGAGGAAAATGAAATTATCAAAAAAAATTAAAATGTCCATATAATATAGTGTGTGTCTGAGAGAACAAGTTATAAAGGTTTTAAGAATATTTTTCCATAATTTTAGGTATATATCTTCAGAGATTTACTAAAAAATATGAAAAAAATATATGTCCGGCCACCATTACATTTTACTACTGAACATAAAAACTCAAAAAACCTAAAGGTCGTATAAAAACCACAGCAATAATACTACGTCTACGTTTTATATTTTTTTTTAAATATACATTACGGCTTTACGTCTGTGAAAGATATAGTAGCAGTATAAATATAAACTCTTTTGCAATAAAAAAACGGGCACTTAGAGGATTTGCCATTTTCAATAAAAACTAACTCGGTACTACGATCTCGGCACTACGGTACTCGGCACTAATCGATATACGAGCTTCATCGGAGAATAAAACACTATTTCAGTCTTGTTAAGTCCATGACGAAAAATTTTGAGCGAATCTCAATCTGGCAACTCGATGCTCACGGAGCAATGTAGGGCCCCGAGCTGGGCGATAGCTACGTATATTGACGGCCTGAAGTCTCCTTCTGACTGTCCATAGGCTTAGTCGTGTACCTCTGACGTCCTCGAGGTTCTGTTTGAGATACATGTACGTAACTTGACGGTCGTCCCATGGCTCAGTGCACCGTTTTCTTCCAGAACCGGGCCTTCTACTGACGGAGCCCGTTTCTTGGTATCGTTGCCAGGTCCTTTGGATGGTGGGATAAATTTCAAATTTAGAACGTTCGGTTTTATGTGCCAGAATACACTATACCTGCCAGTAACAATTACAATTAATACAACCTCTTAATAAATAATATTTTGTTAATAATATGACAAAATCAAAACCGCCCGTTTTTTATGCAAAAGAGTATATATATATATATATATATATATATATATATATATATATATATATATATATATATACATAATGAAAAATTCGAATTTATAATTAATTTTTACAGATATACTTACGTATACTTTAATATTTATAAAAGCCTAACTGTACACGATATCTTCGTAGTTCAGTTTTTTTTATTTAATGGGGTGAAGTTTTCCCCGGTAATAATCAATAAAATACAGAATATTTTGTTTGCATATATTTCGACAAAAAATTATGGTATTGGCTATCGAAATGCTTGTTTCAACATAATATTTTTAATTTTATTATCCAAGTGTTTTTTCTACGGGCTATAAGTTACGTTTGGCTACGTCGAGCTAAAATATAAGTAACTTGTATTGGAACACTCAAAAGTAGCTTACATCTTAGTTTGTTATAACCGTGATGATTTTGAAAATTTTTTTCAGAACTTAAGCACACGCAACCTATGTTTACTGCTCGAGCGCCAGTTATTGTATTTCAATATTTAAATATTCAATGAAGACAAAAACTAGTTTATATTTTAATTTAAACTAAAAAACTTATTTAAGTGAAAGATTTGTTTAAATTAGTTTAATAATTTTTACGTATTGCTGTAACAAACATTCAGAGACAAAATTTCCAAAAAAAAATTGTGTTGGCTTCTACTCTATCCTAAATACCCTGGCCTTAAATCAAACTTTTCAAAAATATTCAATGTTCAAATTCACTCCTGGATTAATCTTTATAATATTATTAGGGGATTCCCATTTAATCCACTGTTCATTAGAGCAGCTGCATCAAAGATTAGAATAGCCATAACGATTGCCAACCTACTACGAGACATTTGAAGAAACAGAAGAAGCTCAGAGCTTTGGATTTACAATCGTCATATATCTTAGTGATTCAGAGCCCTTTCTTAATTTATATTGTGTAACAAGTACTATGCTCTATGTGCATTATATTCATCCATTGTCTGACAAATATTTTGTATTTGCTGTTTCTTCAATCGTGACATAGTCATACGTTTAGTTATGTAATATAAATTTGCTCCAGATATTGGCGTCAAGATTTAAGCTAATAAAGTCCTTAAACAGAGCAAAGTCGCTTTTAATTTTTTTTCTCTATTCAGACACGCGCTCGCTTGACGCGCTTAAACACAAGGCCACAGCCACGCTCGCCTGACCACCTAGGCCTATCTCTAAACCCATGCCTACATAACCCCACCCACAAATTCCACATAATATAGTCTAAAATATATACATCTCACTATAAAGCCTACTATTATATAGTTATTAAATAGGCACAAAACCAGAAGGAGTACGCAGCGCGGCGCGCTACGAGAGAGATTACAAGTATTAGATAGATATAGGGGAGAGGGGGACGCGGCGTGCTAACTCCGGATCGTCCCCCGCCGCCGCCACCCGCGCCCCGCTCTCCCCCCACCGGCGAGCACATAATGAGCTGTGAAATATTAATGTACGCAATCATAATAAACCCCTAACCCTTTCATGGAGACTCGGCATCCACGTACACTTCGTACCGCCCCGCTCTCCGAGGGCCAAAGTGGCGTAGCGTCGGCCCATTGTGACGGGGCCGAAGGTCGGTGACTGATATCGTAGGCGCGGTATGGCAAGGTATAGTGTAGTATGCTACGGCGTAGCATGGCCATTGCTGGCTTGATCAGAACAGGCTTCTGGGAAATTGACAATATTTGATGTTACGGCGTATAATGTTATTAGTTCCAGGTAGATAGGTATATTTTGACAGTTGTAAGTATTGAGTATGGGTATGTAAGAGAAACTTATCACATGCATTGTTTAAGGACAGTAATGAACTCCTTCAATGCTTTCAATATTACGGTTATAAATTTATTGTACTGTCGACCTTTACCGGTTAGTACAGTATAACTTTTACAGATGGTACGGAAGTTGCTATTATAATAGCTTCTGTAAAGGACTCTAAAAATATCTTGGTAGCCTTTTTTTGTCTATTTGATATTAAACCACATGGATATAAACATAAACCTAATATTATGCAATGAATAAAAATAATTAAGACACTCGTATGAATTACAAAATGTTCGAGGCCAGTATTACCATGACATACTGATTTTTATCAAACTAATCCATGGTATAACAGTCGGTATAACATGGTATTTTTGGGCTAAATAAAGATATATATCATGCAGAGTAATTTTTTCCAAAGTCTGCATGACAAATATATAGCTTTTCATTTAACATATCATAGCAATAATTAATTGCGTATCAATATATACTTCAATTCAATTGAAACCTCGCCATTAAATTAAGGTGAATGTTTAGTGAAATAAGTAGAAAACTACAGCTGGAGTTTAAGATTATTTTGCTTTTGTTTTTCAGGAATTTTCCCGAATTAACAAATTAAAATTGAGTCTTACTGATAATTCTAATAATTTGTAACTAAATTTTACACATATTTGCTTTAGCTTGTTTGGATAATTATTGAGGATAACAAATTGTTAAATATACTACTTTCGACTTTATTATGTCGTGCAGTACATAACAATTTGATTCTTAAATATTATGAAGTTTCTTTATAAAAAAATTTACTTAAAATTAAGTTTATTCACTGTCAGTCCACAATCACTGTATTGAATGCATGCCACATTTCACATAATGTTTAAAATATAAATAATGATCGTTTAATTAATATTGTCTGTGAAAAGTGTTTTTCGTAAATTTTCATCTTCATATAATATATACATTTGATATTTTCAGTCATAAATTTATATATTTATTTCACAAGAAGAAAAAACAGACATAAGTCATGACGTAATAACAATGTGCATGTTTTGTACTGGACAGACTAGTATCCTAACATTCCTAAATCTAAGCAGGGTAGGACGGGGCTAATAGTCCCAATTTTCACACTAAGACCCATTTGTCCTGAAATCGAGTACTCAATGTCAACAAAAATTATTTTAAGAAACCTTACACTGATCAGCTTACCATTCATATAGTTGGAAGTGGTATTATTAGCTTGATTTTGAAAAACTTCAGCTACAAAGACAAAATGGAATTCTGTACTTTTTACCCCTCTCACTGGGCAGCTTAGGGTAAGAAGTCTAGTATTGTAAGAGCTGATTAAAAAAGTCAATTAGGGTAAATAATTTTTTTTAAAATGAATATTTTTATTAGGATCCTAGAATGTTTCTAAAATCAACACAATCTTAGGATTTTAGTATTTATTTATTTATTGATTTGTATAATCAACATCAAATTTATCTCAAAACAAACAAAATACCTTAATTATTTGTACACCAAATTTAAGTCTTTTATTACAATGGGAGTAATTCAATAAATCTTAATTTAAATATCCTTAATCATTATCGCTATCGCAATTCACACATACAAAATTTAAATTTGAATTAAAACGTACACACCGCTCATGTGCCCAACTTTTGCAGATTGAACATTGGATCCACAGATTGAACATTGGATCGTCAGAAGAAGCTGACAGGCTCTTCTCTTTTAAAATTTTCTTCTTCACTGTCAATTTCTTCTTATTTCCTTTAGTAGCCTTAGTTATTCTCATTTTAGCCTTTTCTTGCTCTTTCTCTAACTCGATTTTCCAAAAGTATCAATTAAAAAGATAGTTTTGCGGCGTTTTTTATGTTTGTGCTTTTACAGGTTCCGGCTTTAGGCATAGGCCGCACGGCTTCAAGTAAAAATACTGCTTTAGACGTAGAACTTTGAGGATATTTGGGTTCGGAGCTTTCTTTTGATTGTTGTATGCTCGATTTTACTAGCGGAGTTTTCTCAGACTTATTTATAGGAGGTGGTATAGAGTGGTATATTTTCAATATCATTAACAGCACTAGGACAATTTGTAACATTGCTTGGTGCATATTACGCATCTGTGAATATTTCTCGATTAAATGGGATTACACCTGATGCTTTAAATCCCTTGACAATATTAACAGGCCAAAGACCCATTGGCAATGCAGTCCTAACCAGTGGCGGAATATCCTATATTGACATGGTTTTTTCTGCATTGTGTCCATGAATCTTGAGCTCCTGATAAATAAGTCTTGAACATACCAAATAAAGACACATCAAGAGGTTGTAACTTATGAGAGTAATAGGGAAGGAAAGATAGCATAACTACACCGCTTTCTTTGAGCAAAGCGAGGGTTTTAACACATAAATATGAAAAATGGTTATCTAGTAGAAGAAGGATCGGAGTATCTTTTGAAGGTCTTACATGATGAACGAAGCAATAAAATTCTTCGTCTGTGATCCACCCACTTGGATTTTCTTTTCCAATACAGCCCGGTGGACCACCACGAATGAAGTGATCCTGATAATTTTAACTGGAAAATATAAACATTGGAGGAATGTGAGAGCATATACCCGACTTCAAGAGTGACATTAGTAATTCTTTCTCCAGAAGAGTTTCGTTTGCCTTTTGCGGCATAGTTGCCGCAAAAGGCAAACGAAACTCTTCTTTTAGAAGGTAATTCAGTCGAAATTCCAATTTAATACACAATCCATGTAGAAAAGCCTGGAAATTTATACCTGCCCATCACTACACCAATTTATCAAAATAATTTTGAACATTGATTCGATTGAATGAAGACGTTCCACTAAGACTTGTAACTTCGGGCTTTCGGTTAGACAAAGAAGAGTGTCTTCTTAAAAAGTCATCCAGTCTTGTCCGCCATTTTATTCTCTTACCAGGAATCAGGTACAGCAATTGCTTACTTAATATCGCAGTCGCACTTCTTTAGGCACTAGTATATAATCGCATAAACTCTTTTCTTGGTCTTCAGTAAAAACTTGCCGTGTAGCTAAATATCCAAAACATATGTTATTTGGAACTTTTTTCAATTTCATAATATGTACTGGGAAGTCCCTCTATCTGTCCTTCGTTTTTAATTACGCATCCCAAAAAAAATTAGCACTATTTATTAAACATATCACTTCATGAAAATATATTGAGCAAAAGTCCTCTCGCGGGGTAAGAAATCCCATCACTGAACTTCCTGCCTCATACCTACATCCGGTAAATTACAAGATTATAAAATAAAAACAATTATCAACAATAACGTTTTATTGTTGTGCATTAATTATAGCTCTAATAAGGCTACAACCCAAACTTACCTTAATATCTTCTAAATATTCAGTGTGAATTTACAAAAGAAATAAAAAGAAACACTTTGTTTAGATGTGGGCGCGAAAAATTTCTGATAGACGTGTTACTCGCATGTGCGTTCTGCAACGACTGGCGGCTCGAGGCATCGAGGTCCTTACTCCTCACCTTCCTCCAAATTACGTAGATCATTTGTTTCTAGCGCGGTTTCATATTGTGATATATACGTTGGGACTGCTTACCCGCCGAACTTTTAGCCCCGCCCTACCCTGTTAATCTACTTTCGATATTAAATGCATATAAAAAGATTGACTAAAGCTATGTTAATAATGACACTATACATAATAATAATGACAATTTAACAAAAAGAATAGAAGAAGAACAGAGATAAACATAACAATAATTAAATAATATGAATTGGCGACAATAATTGAATAATATATAAAATAATTTACATAACAATTATAAAAACATAAAAAATTAAAAATCGGCATTATTTATTATAATTTACACGTATTTAATAAAAAGTATAATAATAACAAAATGTTAAAAATAATTATGACAAGAATATGGTAACACAAATAACTATTTAAAAAATAATTAACAAAGAGAGTACGGGATTTCAAAGTTAACTTTAATTATATATTTTTATTAAGCAACTGACCCTTAAGAAATACTCTAAAAATGGATACATGATCTATTGACATGACGAAATAGCGAAAACGTCGACAGAACGAAACAGCTTGTCGCAAGCACCACAAAGTCGGTGCATTAACGCGTAGATACCGGCATTAGTACGAGCTGTAGGAAGGTGAAAGGGTGCAGAACTACGGATCAATTTCCCTGGCACATGAAGCTATTCACAAGCGTATCGATCATAACATATATTGTGCATATATCGGAACAATCGTATCAATCATAACATATATTGTGCATTACTTTTGCTCCCAATCATAACATATATCGGAACAATCGTATCGATGTTATCGAGCATAACATATATAAATGTTATCGATCATAACATATATCGGAAATGTTATCGATCGTAACATATATCGGAATGTTATCGATCATAACATATGTCGGAACAATCGTATCGATCATAACATATATTGTGCTTTACTGTTGCTCCCAATTCAACACACCTGCTATGTAGTGTGCTACTTAAACAGCATAGTCACTTTTTGGCGCGTGAAAGCGGTGTTGCAATGTGCGTATGTACCACCCATGTATTCGCTCAATCATATCAGAACAGGAATAAGGATTGAAGATTCCAACAGCATACTCAAGTTGACATCGAACAAGAGCTGTGTAAACTATGCGGTACGTTCTCGTCATACTGCATTTAATGCACAGAGCTAAATATATGGAAAACTTGAAACACTTGGAAGAGAAAAAATAGTTTAATTTTTTTATGGTAATTACCTTCAATGCTACAAGTATTAAATGCAATAAGAGCGAAACGCAACTCTTATCAACATACGCCGCTTAACCCGATTATTCAAAACCATGCCCGACTCCACCCCTTACATTTAAAGCTTTAAACTACAGTTGAGAAATGTAGTGATGTTGTGACACAGCGCCCTTAATCTATGAAGGGTTGAAACGAGTATTCACGGCTGAAACATTACTACCTACTGGGCATCCCGTCCCTTCCAACTCCACCGCCCCCGCTGTCTACCCCGCAAGCTACCGCCTCCTGTCAAGCCATTGTCGAGGGGTGGGATTAAACGATCATTTCGATAACAATTGGTGAATTTTCGCTATAATCCTTATCGAAATATTAATTTAATTAGTTTTGTTTGGTGTTTGCGATGGTAAATGATAATGATGGTGGATTAGTGATAGTAATATAAGAATAGTTTCGTGTTTCCAATAGAGCTTTTGCGAACATCGCGTAAGAAATCAGCTGTGTGCTTTGTGCTTTTAATTTCTTGAAGTAATTTTTTATTATTGAAGTTATACTTCTTTAGGCGCGTTATGAAAAAATGATGAGAGTGAAATTTTAAGATTCGTCACGCAAAAGTTACAGTATGAAGTTGCAGCGGTTGCAGTCTCGAAACAAAAGCTATTGGCACCATCGTCGCCTCTGTTCACTGTTTTCATATTCATAGTATTTATCCACATGTTTCTAGCGTCTACATTCACACACGTGTTTTAGTTTCATATAAGTGCGATTTATTTATGTGCTGATAAATTATATTCAGTAGTGATTTAAATTCAATATTTTGATTAATATATTTACTATTCGTAAATATTAGTGAAAAAATTGTGTTTATAGACTTTTTCAAGTGCTCCAATATAATTGAGGTTATCTATCCGTATGTATTATTTAATGATGCCAAAGAAGTATAACTTCTCACGCGCGTACATAAGTACACGCACCCTTTTTTTATTATCTCGTTTATTTTTAAATGATTTCAATAATAGTTAGATGATACTCACTTTGACGTAATTTATTCTATTCTTATTGAACATCGCATGCTCGTCAACATTTATATAGATTTATATACAACTTTATGCACTATTTTGAGAATGATGTCGAGATAAAAATATTCGAGTTTCGAATTATGTGGCGAATTACGACTGAAATATTACTACCTACTTCCGTTTCCGTTCTTTCTACGGTTCACGTCTACGTTGACGAACTATATTTACATTCATGAAAAAAAAAGAAAGTATATATATATATTTATATATATATATATATATATATACATACCGGGGTAGATCCTATCAGCCAACTTTTTTCATCTTACAAAACTAAGTTTCGTGATAAAATATTTGAAATCTACTGAGATCACTTGAAGTTAATTGACTAAATGAATGATCTTTTCAATGATCCTCTTATTCCCTAATAATCAGCATATTTGTTATGACACCATTATTCATAAATGTTGCATTGTTGCATTGAATTCAGTCGCCAGATGGCGAATGCACAAATAGTTTTTTGGTTATGTTATTATTTCTCTCTATAAATATGTGAAATGAATCTTCTAATATTGATTTTTTTTCTATTCAGGGTTCCTTGCCTCAAACCTTATAAGATTACGTATGTGTGTGTCCGTTTGTCTGCCACAGCCATTTTCAGAAACTGTTTGACGTAGAAACTTGAAACAAGGGTGTAGTAATAAAACATAACTCAATAGCTAACACTCAAAAATATTTATATGGAAAATATTTATATGGGAAATATTCATATGGAAAATATTTATATGGGAAATATTCATATGGAAAATATTTATATGGGAAATATTTATATGGGAAATATTCATTTGGAAAATATATATATGGGAAATATTCATATGGAAAATATTTATATGGGAAATATTCATATGGAAATCTGAAAGAAGGGAGGGGAGCCAAATTAAATTCGTGATTTTTTTTATTTCAGTATGTATCGTGGGGTTTTCTTTGAAAGAAGCAGTTATGAAGATCTCAAAGATATTTACAACAATTTTTCCATCATTTGAGATATTATATCTTCAGATACACACTAAAAAATAAGCCAAAAAATATGTCACCCGCTCCCCCCTTATTGTCAAAACTACTCTACCGAAAGTTATTAAAAAAACCAGGACTTATAGAGGCTTACGTGAAGGTTGTATAAAAGTTATAGTGATAATTCTAGACGTCATAATTTTTAAAATATGTTTTTACGTCTGTGAAAGGTATAGCAAGCAATATATTAACGTTGTGAAAAATTGACATTTGTAAATAGTTTAATAAATACACTATGTTCCTTTAAATGATTATAATTGCCTGAATGTATACGGAATCTTCGTAGTATGACTTTTACTCGTACTTAATATGTAACATTACGTAGTACAAGTATTAACTTATATCACACTTCCTGATTTTTTTCGCGTTCCGCAGAAAAATAAGGAATTCTTATAATTTTTCTGTCAAACCTTAATTTTTTATAGTTTTAAATCCATGTATATAAAATTTTACAGATATGAACCCTGAATCCATCCCTGATTTTCAGGGATGGATTCGAGTTTCATTAGCTGTGACTTTTGAAAGAGTCCAAACCCATTGGACCGACAGCTTTCTCAGTCATAACTTATCATTTAAGGTATTGAATGCCTGACACTATAATACGCCTACTATCTCTGTTGCTTTGCTTTCTTCTGTTCGACGGCCAGCAAAATATGGACCTTTTCAACGATTGTAGTGGACTTTTTCAATGACAACGTCGACCGTGCGACCTGTGCACTCCTCGTTAAAAAGGAAATATACGTTTGAATTCGTTAAACCATTATCTCACGAACATAAATAGCATCGAACTTTGGTCTTTCTTTCCACGTTTTTCCGAGAAGCGAATAATTTTTTTATTGATCTCAAACGCCAAACACATTTAATACAAATAACTGATGAATAATCCTATCCTAAATTTCGTAAGGCGTTATTTGAAAGATTTATAGTATAATATGGTAATGTGTACAGGAAACCCGCTTTCCTCGTGAATGCAGCCTGCCTTTAAATACGGGAGAAAATATTGAGAATTTCTTTTTAATGTACATAAATACGGAAGATACAAAAAAATTGTTAAGCATTTCATCAGTATGCCTTTGGATAGCTTGCACGTCACTTATATACTATCACATTGTAGGTCACTTATATACATAAAAAATGTGATGTACAATGTACCACTGGATGGAGAAGAGGTACATTGTACATCACATAAATATGTGATGTACAATGTACCACTTCTCCATCTTATTTATCAAGCGCGTGTTGAAAAAATATCAAATTTAGATACTACCATTTGCCCACAATTAAATGAAACTACGTGATGTTTCTACTTTCATTAAGTTCTTTACCGCGAGCTAGGTTTTGTTGTATTACAACATCTTCAGTTTGGCTATTAGTAAAGATCTTTAATAACAGAAGCCTTAATATTTACCGTATTTTAAATTAATACATTTGCTAGGTCGTGGTAAAGAACTTAAAGAAAGTAGAAATAATACTACATCACGTAGGTTCATTCAATTATGAATAATGAATTTCTACAAAATTAACGCCAAATGTATTCAATATTTGTCCAAGTTATTTCAGTTAACGTGCATCAACAAAAGAAGTCCGACACACATTTGTGCAAGTTATTTCAGTTAAAGTGCATTTTTGCAAGTTATTTCAGTTAACATTTGTGCAAGTTATTTCAGTTAACATTTGTGCAAGTTATTTCAGTTAACGTGCATCAACAAAAGAAGTCCGACACGCATTTGCGCAAGTTATTTCAGTTAACGTGCATTTGTACAAGTTATTTCAGTTAACATTTGTGCAAGTTATTTCAGTTAACATTTGTGCAAGTTATTTCAGTTAACATTTGTGCAAGTTATTTCAGTTAACGTGCATCAACAAAAGAAGTCCGACACGCATTTTTGCAAGTTATTTCAGTTAACGTGCATTTGTGCAAGTTATTTCAGTTAACATTTGTGCAAATTATTTCAGTTAACATTTGTGCAAGTTATTTCAGTTAACATTTGTGCAAGTTATTTCAGTTAACATTTGTGCAAGTTATTTCAGTTAACATTTGTGCAAGTTATTTCAGTTAACGTGCATCAACAAAAGAAGTCCGACAAGCATTTATTTTTTTTGCATTGTGTTACCAAGTCCTCGGCTTTTCAAGTGTATTTATCTGTTAGCAATTTTATTGATTTCTTTATCTCTGGATTTCTGCCTTCCGCGATATTTAGTTATAGTGCATGAAACAATTTTTAGTTAAATTAATTAGTGTAACACATCTTGTAAAAATCTGTAAATCTTCATTGCCTTTTTTGGATTGAACTTGCGCCCAGTTTCTTGTATTTTTTAAGACCATAATTTTTTACTTATCTGACTTTTGTACGTACGTACCACCCACAATATATGTTACACTATTTTAAATCTTACCTACAAAATTCTAAGCAAACGCGTGAAGTTCCTTTTCACTTGCCTCTACAGATTACAGGGACCTACAGAAACACACCTTTTTCAAAAGTAACGTATGCCTTAATATTAACCCTATTTTAAATGAATACGTTGTTTAGCATATTTTGGTTTAGGATTTTCAGTATCTATAATCAATGGCGCCATCACAAAGAATACCACGAGACCATTTAAGTATTCTCAATTGGATACGGAGTGTATCATATTATTTATCAATTCTGCAAAAAAATAGAAATCTCCACATATTGAAGAATATACATTTTTTATTCCATGGCTTATTTCTAAGTATTCTTTAACTTCTGAAAAAAAAACAATATGGTTTGAATTTTATTAATATTTTTTTTATAAATGATTAATCATTGAGACCTTTTTTAAACTTATACTTTATTGCATTTGAAAAAATAATTGGAGATATAAAAATATTACCAAAAGTATAAAAATGATCCGTTTTGAGATTAAATTCAAGATACTTGCACCTTTCTGAAAATATGGCTTATTGTTTTCGTGAATTACATCTATGAACGCGATTAACACATTTTAAGAAAAAAACGTGTCCTTTCTTTTCTTCCAACATCTCTAAAAATGGTAAATGTTCTTTTTTACGTAAAACATTTTACCGTTACTGTTTTTAGTTTAACTATTGGAAAATGGGAAAAAGCAACTAATTATTGCTACCTGTTCCTGTCAGTCACTATTTTTCCTTATATTCTTGACCTTTCGAATTTTTTACAATCTTTTACAATCTTTACAATTTTTTACAATCTCTATTTTACAAGAGCTAAGCTACTTATATTATAATTTTCCTATAATGTTGCTATTAGGATCACATTTGATAACCTGCCTTCTGTAATAACACCTAATAATTAAATACAAATGCATAAATTTTCGTAATGGAATATGCAATGAAAACTCTAAATAGGCCATTCATAACTTTCGTCAAACAACTCAGTCTGCCGATTGACGAAAAATGTTGCCCAAAATACATTTCAACTGTATAGTTATTTTTAGTAGAGATTTTAGTGGATCAATTATAAATAAAAAAACAACTCGTTGCGGCGAGGGAAGGGGGAAAGGAGGGGTATGTGCGTCGACCGCCATGTTGATAAATACCTTCGCAAATATTTCGAGAACGGCTGGTCCTGTAAAGAAAATGTAGTAACCTTTCATTCTTACCAAGAATAACCAATTTTTTTTTATTGTTTCGATATTTTCATAGTTTCAATTTATTCAGTACTTATAGATTGGTATTATACTCGTTATTGACCTACTGACAAACCTCAATCAAAACATCTTTATAAAGTTTTGTTTTGCAAAAAAAACTCCCCGCCGACTGGAGACTTTTGAAGTGAAAACTTCTTTAGTCGCACTTGCCCACTTCACTTCGAAGTGAAAACTTATTCTGAGCAGTAAACAAAGCTGAGGCATTCGCTCGGGTCGGTGACGCTAAATCGGGTAAACTCGGCTCCCTTCGGCATCAGCTAAGCGAGTTCACTATCCTTTCAAGAATTACCTTCTATTTTTGAGTAATATTTTCCGACTAATGTCCCATTCGAGTCAACTTCGTTTTAATTTCGGCTCTTTCTAAGTTAATTCGACCAGATTCGTATCTTGTCGGCTCTTTTCTTTTTTTTTATTGTGGAAATGCCGTTCAGCGTGTAAAGATGCAAAATTCTTCAACCCATTATAATTTTAAGAAAACACATTAAACAGTAAGCCATCAAGGAACGAGAAATTCGAAAAAAATTAAATATAAAGCCATAAAACCATAAAAAATAACCAAGGAATTTTAAGGACCCTGAACACGAATTTCATACTATGGTATAGCTATGTATACAAGTAATACATTTTGGGCATTCATATTACAAAAATATAAAAAAAAATTGTGAGCCTGCATGGGACACCTGACACATGTGAAACATCTACTTTTTTATATTTTTGTATTGAAATATTTTTACTGAACGAAATGAAAACGAAAAAACAAATTTTCAGAAAGCGTTAATATTAAAATATTTATTTTATTTTATTATTTTATTTTTTTGAAATAATTTATCACAACAATATTTCCTAACTATATATTGAAAATATATTTTTAATTTTATAATAATGTCAGCCGACAAGACGTAAAGCTGGCCGACCTAAGGCGGAAAGAGACGATGAGACGCGATGCTGGCCGAATTGCAAGACGCGACGTGCCATCGAAATGTTTTAACTCCAATTCAAACGCGTCATTAGATGTTTTACTTTTGATTTCGAATTCAGTTCGAGTCACAGTTAGGCCACAACGACTACTCACTCAGTCTACAACGGAGACTGATAAAAGTTCATATGTTGTTGAACCCAGATGTCTTTATTATTTTTAATATTGTAGCTTGAATTTTCTTTAATGTTGTACAAATTACAATACATATATTGAAATACACTTAACTTTAATTAAATTATATTTCTATATAATAAACATTTCTAAAAAATATTATATGATAAGGCACCATCTTTCCATATACAGTTATTTAAAAAAAAATTATGATGAGGACCTCTCTACGAGTAAAGGTCTCCTCCATGTCGTTCAGCTTTCTCTATCGAGCCTGGTCCAGCCATTTTTATAATTTCGTCTATCCATATCTCAAGCGGTCTCCCTACTTTCCTTTTGCCTGTCAGCCCTTTCTAGATTACCACTCTTTTGTCTATTTCTTATTATTTATTTTTGCCACGCGTCCATTCAGCCTTTAAACATCTATTTTAGTATTTGATCTAATAACTTAAAATTTGAATGTTTATAGATTATTCAGTTTTTATGTGCCGAACAGTACTTCCGGGACTACCGTGTATAAAACGAACTACATCATGAATGTTACAAAACATTGGCCTTCTATTTACATGTAATGAATTTGTCACTTAACTACTTGAAATTTTTAGCACCACGTCACGAATTAAAGTAACCTCATTAAGGCAGTGGCGCGCCGCACACGCAAAATGGCGGCAGCGACCCAAAGCGCCGCTGGCGTTTTCCCGCCTAGAACATAAACAAAAAGTGGCCATTAATCAACTCTGGCCGACACGGGCGGGCGGTCGCGTTATAATACACAAAAAAAATTATGAAAAGTTCGACCGGCGAGCCGTCCTGTAAATAATTAATAGGCCAATCGAAAATGAATCATTTGGCAGGTTATTTTCGCAAAAAAAAAAGAAAAATTATCCGCCAGCGACGCTGGGTAAAAGAAATCAAAATTCCCGTTTAATTAGTCTTAATTTTTTAGTGTACCGGTACCGATATTAAATTTTGGTTTACCTTAATTATTATTATATTTTTAATTGGTAACCGTGCTATAACTCTAAATATATAATCATCTATAGACTCTTTATACACCTATAACACGAATAAAAAATAATGTCACAATTACATCTATTTTAAAAGCGCTCGGTAATCAACTAAATCATGTGTTTAAAAAAGATAGTGATATTGAATTAATTTCGACACAGTTCACCACAATTTCCGAGGACCTCCTTTAAAGAACTAATGAAACATATGTATAAAATAACGTCATCAAATCATAATGAGTATTTCGGACCTGAAGTTTCAATTCGTTGAAGCGCAATGAGTAGTAGGGACCCCAAGTTGTTCCAATTTATTCAAGCATAATAAATATTTCGGACCTCAAGTTGCAATTCAATGAAACAAAACGAGAATTTAGGGCCTCAAGTTTTAATTCATTAACGCATAATTGGTATTTCGGACCACAAATTCAAATTCATTGAAGCATAATAATATATCGGACCTCCAGTTTCAATTCATTGAACCGTAATGAGATTACGGACCTCAAGTTTCAATACATTAATGCACAATGAGAATTTTGGACCTCAAGTTTGAATTCATTGAAACATTATGTAGTATTGCGGACCGCAAGTTTCAATCCATTCAAGTGTACCTCAGTCAATGGATTGAAACTTGCGGTCCGACCTCAGTCCTTAGTCGGACCTCAAGTTTCAATTCATAGAAGCATAACGAGTATTTCATTTAAATTATAAACGAAACTTATGATATAGATAAACAATAAATACAGAATCTTAACTAAATAATAATTATTTTTTAAAACTAGCTACACGCGAATGATAGGACTTTTACGAAAGGGTTTCTATAGATGAAATTATTGGACTTTTACGAAAGGGTTTCTATAGATTATTGGACTTTTACAAAATTACGAATTATTGGACTTTTACGAATTATTGGACTTTTATGAAATGGTTTCTATTGATGCAATGATAGGACTTTTACGAATGGGTTTCTGTAGATGCAATGATTTTTTTAACACCAATCCGATATTTTCGGAAACAATTCTGGAGTGTACTTTTCTAGATCTTAAATTAAAAGATAGACTGTATATAATTATGTAATTGGACTATAATTTGAAAAATTTCACTTAAATCCATTGGACCGTTTAAGTTTCATAATATTAATAGAGGTTTAACGTAAATAAATTTATAATACAAAACAATCAAATGGTATTGAAATAAAACTGTTGCTAAATATTTAAAATATTTCTTAGTTTAAAAACGTCTCCTAAGTACAGTAGAACTCGGGTTATGAGTGTTTTTACACACTCATATGGAAGTAATATATATATATATATATATATATATATATATATATATATATATATATATATATATATATATATATATATAAAGATAAACTTCGCTACTTAGTCAATTTAAATTTGAACTAATCTTTAAGGCAATAAGGATACCTACCACTTCTAGAAACGTAAATTCTTTGGCCGCATTTTTTACGTGAAACTGAACGGTGAATTGCTGGGGAGTAACTCTGTTTTAACCATAGACCTTAAGCCGGCCCTAACTGGTTATGAATGGACATGAAGCCTCAGAGCAAGGTGTCTGGGTATTTTTACCGCCGATCACAGGCTGGCGACTGCTTGAAGCGAACTTTCCCAGACTGGGTTAAATCAATGACGTCTGAAGATCAAATTCCTGGGTTCGTGACGTAGGTACTTCTTTATAAACACGTTAGAAGTGAACAGAACGAGAGAAGGAGAACTTTAAGTAACGCTTCCGCCCCGGTAATGCTTTCGTGTGCAACTTAATAATAATACAAAGAACTGCTCCACGAATTTTAATGAGCTTTTACTTTTTATACCAAAAGTTAATTTATTAAAGAGGATTAATGAGAAAAAAATGAACATTTCAAGTCAAAATGTTAATTTAATGTAAATTTTGCTAAAAATAATATTTTATGAAGTTTTTATTAGTTACCTTTATAATACCTCAAAATCGTGAAATATCCGCATATTCAATTTAATCACCTCAACTTTTTACAGACATAATGTAATTAATTCGTTTTCAGTCACACGTTGCATTAGCCAAGGATTATCTTTCTATCTTTATTATTATTTTATTCTTCAATAGTTTCTTAAAAGAGCTACTATTGCCAGCAACATATATATCATAGCCTCAGTCCAACACAGTGGTATGGAAAGTGTATAACACTGAAACACTGATGACGTCTCAATGTCGCCATAAAACTAATTTAAATCATTGGTGCAAGGTTGAATTAAGTTTCTTGCTCTGTATTAAACAAAACTTTGACTAATTCTTTGGTTATAAACAGGACTAGAGCTATTAAATGGAATGTTCTAATCTCGTACTTTCTTGCCTTCTCGTCTTTTGTTTTTTTCTTTCCTGAAAAAATACTCTATATATAAATAAGCTAATTCAGTTGCTCTAAAATCTAATTGCTTATCTAAAATAATATTTTGGATGTCATTCAACAACTTTATTTATAGCCCCTGCAAGACCAGACGATAATGCGATTCCAAATCAGCCTAATTGTAATTTGTCTGCGTACTTTGTTAGACACTTTATCGTAATATCCTATTTATAACCACAGAGCTTACAGAAATGGTATGTTTATTTATAACTTGTTTCCGCCGAAGTACTACCTGGGGCTTAACCAGCTCGAATAAATGTTGACACTTGTATTTCCGGTTGGGCTGCAGAATTCAAATACTATTTATCGAGTAATTTATTTATAGAGGTGTCACCGACCAGAACGGGAGATTTCAAAAGAGCCGTTCACTCAGTAAAAGGCACATTTGAAGCAGATTTTTGAATTGTGAAATTTCAAAATAGTGGTGGGTAGATTTAGACTTCCAATTTTAATACCAAATATTTCTCAATTAAAAAAAAATTATAATGAAGAAAGCAGTTTTCTGGATTAAGTGTGTTCCGAATGGTTACTTTCGTTGAACTTCGCGTTTCTTGGTAATATTTTTGGATATGAAAAAGTAACTTCTGAATTTTTAATGAATATTTAATTTGATTATCCGCCAAAATAATGGAAGAGGATATTGAATCAAGTTCAATTAAAATATTTTTATTGTACTTGTTTACCTCGCATTGTAATTTAGCAGTAAGACTGTCGTGTCATATCCTGTTTAGCGACTGTTAATTACAAAAGTGTATTTTTTTTTAATACTAAATCGAATTAATCTTGAAATTAAACCTAAGTTAATCACATTAAAACTTAAGAAAAAGAACACCTGGTGGTAAAAATCTTCCGAAATTCTATATAGGAAAACTTGTATAAAATATTCTAAAATATATTCTGTATTACCAATTAAATGAAACTACGTGACGTAGTATTATTTCTACTTTCTATAATTTCTTTACCACGACCTAGGTTTCGTTGTATTACAACATCTTCAGGTGGGATATTAGCAAAGATAGTCAGGTGGGCTACAACGAAACCTAGGTCGTGGTAAAGAAATTATAGAAAGTAGAAATAATACTACATCACGTAGTTTCATTTAATTGTGAATAATGGATTTCTACAAAATTAACGCCAAATATATTTAATATTCTGTATTACCTATTACAATTTACAGATACCTTGACTCTTTTTATTTTGGAGACGTCTTGAAATAAAACTAGGGTCGAAATGAACACAAATAGATGAAAATTAATTAAACCTTCAGACTAAGATTGAAAAAAGAAAAAATATCCTAATTTTTTTTTAAAGATAATGGATGACAAGGTCATTTGATAATGGATGACAAGGTCATTTGATAATGGATGACAAGGTCATTTGATAATGGATGACAAGGCAACTTAAGTTTTCTCCCATAATACTGCTTTCAACAAATTTGGTTATTTAATTTGGAAAGCGATGAACTCGCCACCTCGTGGCCTTCGATTACGTTGGTACTCATACGTTTCGTAAATTTCAAAATTTTATTGAATTCTAAGTTGTAGTGAATTTAAGTACTCTATTACGTTGGTACTTAAATTCACTACAACTTAGAATTTAATAAAATTTTAAACTTGACGAAATGACCAAAAAAACTCTTCAGAAGTTATTCTTTACATCACTGACTTATCTCGGGGTTGTGTAACAGAACTTAGGAATATACAAAAGTATTTTCAAGAATAGTATTAATTCTAAGTTAAACAAGTACTAAATTCTAAATTTTACAAAATTCTAATAAATCTTCTGATGACTCAGGGTTTAAATCTTCTACTAATCTCGATTTTTCAGTTTAATTAGATAAAAACCTGTCAAGTACGAGTGTAAAAAACTTGTCAAGCACGAGTGGAACTCGCACTGCGAGGATTCCGTACCCATTTGTGTTTTTTTATAAACATTTAATGGTACATAATATTCCTATCAAACTATTTATGTATCAAACAATTTAAATGATTTTTGGATAGAAAATAAAGCAACATGTTTTCTACTATACTTTTCAAAAGCGCATACTTAAAGAAAAACAAATTTTTCTGTGCCATAACTACAAATTAATGATTTTTCCCTTTACTTACACTGTGAGACCTTGCTAAATTTCATGATTCTATGTCAACGGGAACTACTCTATAGGTTAGGATTTATTTGTGTCAAAATATGCGGTATAAATGGCCTATTTTTAGGGTTGTTCTTGATTACATCAACTTAGAAATTTGATATTTTTACAGCTCCAGGGGACCGTAGACCTAAGTATTTGATATTAATTCCAACTTAATACCTCAACACGTTCCTGAGAAAAAGGGTCTTGACAAACCGACAGACGGACAACAAAGTGATCCTAGCTCTTTTAATTGCTCTTTTTTTCCTTTTGAGCTACGGAACCCTACAAATTAATATTAACATAAACTCATTTCTTTTTATTTTTTCCTATTTCAGAGTAATAAAACATACTCATTAGTGTGATTTGATATAAAGAGGATAAAAACTACTTTCTTTTTATATTCCGAACTTTGGAGATGATTATCTCGGAGACTATAAGGTTTTTCCACATGCACCAGAAATATGTTATATGCAGTATGGCGATAGGAATCTTTTGTCCTTTTGAAAATGTGTTATAAGGAAAGAATACAACATGTATATTGATGTGACAAAGAACGTATTTATAATTTACATAAGTGATCATGTTCATTTTTGATGTGTGAAAAATATTTAGAAACTGTATAAATTGAATTGTGTGACAAATATTTAGAAATTGTATAAATTGAATTGTGTGAGAAGTACTTAGAAACTGTATAAATCGAATTGTGTGAAAAATATTTCGAAACTGTGTAAATTGAATTGTGTGACAAATATTTAGAAACTGTATAAATTGTATTGCGTGAAAAATATTTAGAAACTGTATAAATTAAATTGTGTGAAAAATATTTAGAAATTGTATAAATTGAATTGTGTGAAAAATATTTAGAAATTGTATAAATTGAATTGTGTGAAAAATATTTAGAAACTGTATAAACATTTTCACTCTCTTCAAATATACTTCGTTTGATGCATAGAATTACTTGGATAAATAATTCAAATGTTCTTTCTCACAGCCTGAATTCAAAAGTTCTTTCTCGCAACTTTAAATTTCACCATCTCCTCTTAACTCTCGCGATAATGTTACATTAGCCTTCCGCACTAATTTTTATTTTCTTTACTCGACAAAAAAAGGCAACACACATCCCACAACTCGTCTCCTCATTACCGCGCCGAACACCTGTCGAGTTTCACCGGAAACAAACTTTATATTCGGCAATATAATGACGGACCGGATGTCATTTACAGCCATCAATGGCCTGGGCAATAAAGTTTGTGGCCGTAGCCTAATTGACACAGTGACAAAATAAGCGAGTTCGACGCGGGCGCGCCTACTTAGCTCCTCACGAGCGGCGCTGAAACGCTGTCAATCAATTTAGCCAAAATTGACAGTCCAATGTTTGCGGTGCGGCTCGCTTTTTGCTAGCGGCGCCGCCTCTTATATTATTCATAGTTCGCGGCTTTATGAAATACGCTTTCGTCTTCGGCTTTCAGATACATTTGGTTTTTGATGCGACGTGTGGGCACTTGGAAAAGTTTGTCCGATATCCTAACCCTGTTTAAAATCAAGCTCTGCCAAGGCAACGGCACGGAGTTGAGTCAACGTTTTTAGGATTCGACAAAGCACATATATTTTGTTAAACCTCCTATCGCAGCTTAAAGTGGTGTACAGATATATATATACATATATATATACTAAATTTGGTATTTTTATCAAAATATCACGGAAATATAACTTAATTAAACCCGATTTACTCTTCCTTAGTTTTTTTGCTAAAATGTTCACAAAAAGATTCACAAAACCGTTTTTATTCACTCCCGATAATTTTCACGATGTTTCGTTAGTCCTTGAGTAATTAGCCAGTTCTAATAGATTATCTTGCAGAGATGTACTTGCACACATTTTTGGCGAATTTTTCAACGAATAATACTTTTATTTATTTTTAAAACCTAATAATGTTTAGTGGCACACTAGCGCCGAATCAATATATATATATATATATATGTGTGTGTGTGTGTGTGTGTATATATGTGTGTGCGTGTGTGTATATATATCCCAAATTTGCTATTTTTATCAAAATAGCATGGAAATATAACTTAATTAAAACACAGTGCTGAATAAATGTTTTTAAATATTATTAAACATTAAGCGAGTTATGAACTTCTATCTATTCGAGTTATGCCATGTCATTAGCAAATATACGAATAAGAGAAAAGATACGTACGTGTCATTCGTTTATGTGTAGTTTCAAAATATTTTGAATATTGTAATTTTTCGAAAAAAGCCAACATCTAAAATTCATTTTTTTCTTTATTTAGAAATAAAAAATATGATACAACTTTTGCTAAGTCTGATTATTTTAACCGTAATTAAAATTGTTTCTAACTAATACGCTTTTATGAGGTCGACCTGTGACTAACTATGTAATGTAATCAACGAAACTTAGTTTCATGCATTTCTAATTATTGTGTCATCATGAAACTCTTGGCAGTTGTGTGTAGTTCTGATGATGATGCAATAATTTATATATATATATATATATATATATATATATATATATATATTTATAATATAATTAAACAATAATCGAGTTATGAACTTCTAAATTTATAGCAAGCATAGCATGGAGATTGCGTGTGGCGTGTGCGATCGGTGTGTGCATGTGTGTACACAGGTGTCCCGTAAGTTATGGACAAACCGACAGAGGCGATAAGCCGAGTTATGACTGGGTTATTGCCTTTTTTTACATTGCGCCATGTCATTAGCAAATATACAAATAAGAGAAAATATACGTACGTGTCATTCGTTTATGTGTGGTTTCAAAATATTTTCAATTTTGTAATTTTTCGGAAAAAGCCGACATCTGAAATTCATTTTTTTCTTTATTTAGAAATAAAAAATATGATAAAAAGAGCCACAACTTTTGCTGCCTTTGAATATTTTAACCATAATTAAAATTGTTTCTAACCTTAAATTACTTTTATGGCGCACGTGCATGAAAACCAATTGCAGGTAGTTTGAACACTTGTTATAACGAAAAAACCGTTGGTTTTTTAATAAATCGTTAATTTTTGTAACTTTAAATTACTTTTATTGTTTCTCGGAAGTATTTAATAATCTATATAAAAAAAATTAATAAGAATACATTTACATTAGAATTCAGATATATGGTAATTACCTCATAATGAGTTTTTTTTATAGTTAAAAGCAGAAAGATTATTGTTATCATTTTTGCATTATATGTGCCAATTTTTTAAATGATTTGCCAGTTCTGAGTAGTATATTTTTTCTGCATAAACAGTCGAAATTAGGTAATTAAAGTTACGAAATCCGGAGAAGTACATTTTAGAATTTTTTTAGAGAACCCTGTTAGTTGTCGTAAAATATTTCAATTAATTAAAAAGGCGTATTACTCAACTACACTTCACTAAATCAAATTAACAATTAACAACAATTATATATATATATATATATATATATATATATATATATATATATATATATATACATATGTAATATATTCGATGTAAAATATTACGTTACCTTACCCATGCGGTCTTATCATAAAACACGGATCTCGGTTATTATTTTATGATATTAGTTAAAAAAATAATATTTTCAACTTATAAAAACAATGAGCAGCGTCTTCTATGACCTGTAATTGAAATTTCAACATTAATTACAATGATCTCACTGCACTGTGCTTCCTTGCAAATGTTAAGAACCAGCTTTGAAGACAGAATTGGTTGTGAAACAAGATTATAATACTGTCCTCAATAATTACAATTTCTGTTAATTATATATTTCATAAAACTTTTGCCAATCAGTTTTGAATTTTATTTCATATTATATCTCTTGATACGGTTACATTCTACGGCCAAGGTTCTAAGACGCTTTCCCAAGGTCAACGCATATCCGATTTTCAAATTAGCGATAAGGGCTGTGTTAAATTGAAAAACTTTCTTCAATTAAATTGGCACCATGAAAAAAGATTTGTCTGAGTGGCTCGATATAATCTCGATATATTATTCTCGATATATATTTCGGCTCGATATAATCTCGATATATTATTCTTGATATATAATCTCGATATATATTTCGGCTCGATATAATCTCGATATATTATTCTCGATATATAATCTCGATATATATTTCGGCTCGATATAATCTCGATATATATTTCGGCTCGATATAATCTCGATATATTATTCTCGATATATAATCTCAATATATATTTTGGCTCGATATAATCTCGATATATTATTCTCTATATATAATCTCGATATGTTATTCTCGATATATAGCTCGAATAATTTATTTCAGACCTGATTTAATAATTATTATCTATTTTACATTTGTCTTTGGTATAGCTTATTTGTTTATGCTGTATACTAGCTAGAATTCTATTTAAATATATAAAAAAATGATTGTATAATCATATTAATAACAAGTAAAATTTCTCTATTATGTAAATCTTAACGTAAACATTAAAATAAAAGAGTGCAACAATAAAACCGAGATATAGGAGGTAATGCAAAGAAACACCACTAAAGTTTTTTCATCTATTTTTCGTTTCAAAATTGTTCAATTGATTTGTAATTCAAATAAATTGTAATAAATTATTTGGCTTCTTAAATTATTATTTTATATGAATGAAAATGCTTAACTTTTCAGTTAAAATTTCAAGAAATAACGCCCCACATTTTTATGCCTTTCAATAACATGGCTTACACAAAACTTCTTGTTAAATAGACAGAGAAAACAATAAAGGTTTGATAATTATTTTTTTGTTTTGTTTTTGTTTTTAAAAGCGTGTTTTTTTAGTTTTTTAAACTATTATTTTTTACTTTTTTTAGTCTCATATTTTTTTAAAACAGAAAAATGTTTTTTTCATTTTATGAAGTTTTGAATATATTTGGTTTTAATTTTGTAGAAATTCATTTTTTTACAAAGTTATTGGATTATCATCGGTTCTTTATACGTGTGCAAAATTTTGAAATAATTCGGAGGACTGGAAATGGGTATTTAATTGAAACATTCCGTTATTGGTTAGTGTTTTTTTGTTTTAAGACAGAAAAATTTTCTTTTTTGTTTTATAAAATTATTGTATTGTCATCTCTTCTTCATACGTGTGCAAAATTTTAAACATTTAGATTTCTGGAAATGGGTGAAAATTTTATAGAAAATTTTTCAGTTTTTTTTTGGTTTTAAGACTAAGCAAATTTTTTTTCATTTTATGAAATTATTTCATCATCAGAACTACACACAACTGCCAAGAATTTCATGATGATACAAAAATTAGAAGTGAAATATCAATGCCCTATCTAAAGATAACGGATTATAGTGAGATCACCGTTTAATCAGAAAAAAAAATTTCCCCAAACTAGCAATTTTTAAGGCATTCTTTTACGGAAAGTGAAAGATTAATTGTTATGTAAGATTATTCAGGTTTAAGAAATTTACAAAGAGTTTAAAAACACTATACTATAGTTTATACCAATGATTCCCAAACGACCCCTACGACCTGAAAGATGTCCGTGCAAGCGAAAAAAAATTAGAGGTCCATGAGATTTAAATGGGGGGAGGGCATGACAGCGGATCTCAATTAAGTGGGTTGTGACCTTAATTTTGGCTTTCTGTTAATGGAATAACCTCAGCAAAGAGTTTTTATGTCTAAAAAAAGGTGAACAGGTACTACACAAAACCAAAGAAGGCAGCAAATGGTCCACGAGGCAAAAAAGTTGGGTACCTCTGGTTTATACAATAAAAGTAGTGATGAACGAAATTAACCGTTTTTTTTTGGTGTATTCATGTAACTTTATTTTTTCAGACGCAATCCTAATATAAAAATATAAGAATAAGTAACGAAGGTTATAGAAAATACAGAAAACATACAATATTTTGATGTAAAATAAACTTATTGGTTCGTCAAACACTGGGTCATTCGGTAAAAACATGTATATCCAAAGTGTATACCAGACTTACTTTAATGAATACAAAACTATAAAACGCAGCAAAAATGTAATACTTCACTAAAGAGAGTAAGGCTGAAAGAATATATTTCATTATCATTTAAAGTTACATGGTGCCAGACTGAAAGGTGTTCATCTCTGTCATTTTGTGGTAATATTAGTATAACTAGGGACCGGGATGTTATTCAATGTACCTTTATATCGATAAAGTTTACGTATATTCGCTTCGTATACGTAAACTTTATCGATACCTGTAATATACCACCAGTCCATCGTCAATAAGACTGTTTTACTTTATTTTTTGTTCGTTTACAAAACTTTTCGAATTGAGTGTACATATTGCGAGAGAAATGTTCACTTACACACACAATATGTACACTCAATTCGAAATGTTTGTAAACGAACAAAAAACAAATAAATAATTCTCTTCAAATCTAAAACTTGTGCATTTACTCATTTATGATACCCACCCAACACCCAATTACTTATTCTACGTTTCGAAGATCTGTGACCAAGGTTCTACCACAGACATTGGCCATTGTTATGCCAATATCTCCGAAACAGAACTCTTGAAGATTTTTAAAGCTTTAAACTTAGTCATGTTTTTTTTTCAAATTACGTTTAGTTTTACATTTATTTGATATTTTCAAACGACAAAAAAAAATTCATTAATATTACCATCCCATTTTGAAATCGAACTTAAAACGGACGTAATTGGCGATTATTGTAGCTAATACTATTCAATATTTGCTAGAATATTCTCCAAAGTACAAATAGAATGAGGACGTCCAATAATAGCATGACGACGATAATACTAGTGCTATTATAATTAGACGTTATGATGCCAGCAAACAATTACAGTGTCCAGCTATTGCTATAGCATCATAACATGTAGAAAGCTACATATGTACTTCTCTGTATAAGTGCTTAGATACGATATTAAAATTTTATGTCAATGTTTTTTTGAAGTGAATTGCTAAATTTTATAGCTAATTTTAGATATGTTTAAAGATTTAAGATTCCCTAATTTCACAATTAATAGTTTATTGTTTATTAGCTCGTAAAGTCATTAGTCATTAGTCATTGTTTTTCGTGACTTGGAAAAATCTGAAACCCATTTCCAAAGTTCTATCGCGAAATGATCTAATACAGAATTATCCTGGCGAATATTTATATAAATATATTCAAACTACAATACCTACAGAAAAGAAAATCTTGGAATATATATATTTTATTCCAAAGTTTCCGCTATCTATATTAAGCACCATAATATATGGGGCCACTCTTCCGAAATTACAGGACATCAATCGATTTAAGCGGATATTAATAGAGCCGGATACGCGAAAGGAGGTTGCTTAGTAAAAAATTGGAAATTTCTCTCACCTCGATACCAGATTCATGGACTTAGACACTCCTTATTCTATATTAAGTCATTCGAAAAGCCTAAATTTCTGATACGTAATGCTAAGAACTCCCATTACGTAACACAAATCCAAGCCTTCAGAATGACTTAATGTTTAGAATAAGGAGTTTCTAAACGGAAAAGTCATTCGGAAGGAATGAATGAAGGAAGGAAAGGATGATCAAAACGGAAAAGTCATGCGGAAGTCATTCATGTGTTATGTAATGCTAAGAATTTCCAACGTATTTCCACAATCAGCATATTACATATAATTTTAGTGCGAAGCAAGTCAGAAACCAGTTATATCATTTACAGACCATACGAAACTAAATTAAAAATGATTATGATTGAAAATGTCCAAAAAACCTTTCTTCGATATTTGTACATGAAACGATATAGTTACTTACATTTTCCTCTTCCTGCCGGTTTTCTCTTGGATATGCTGAGTTACCATAAGTCGTAACCCAGAAGAGATGTTTCTTTATTGAACTTTATTTTACAATTGTTGATTGGAAAAAGTTTACGCTCTAATTTCTTGACAAAAGCTCTCACTCTTCGTACCTGATAACCACCTGCGCTCGCATAGTCATCATCTTATTGCTATAACGGCATCTAAAACTGAATTATATCAAAATTCTCCACTTTTCCACTGCACTTGCTTAACCACCTGATCGTGGTTGTACCAGAGTGTGATACGGTTGCAGCGAGTGGGAATAAACATACTGCAGTATGTCGTCGATATGTGTTTTAATGTCATTAAATTAATTTAATGGTCTCATCATCGTTATTGAAACACATAGATGTAAAAACTGTAATATTTTTATAAGTAAATAAATAATATTTCATCTACTTCACTCGTGCCATAATTACTCCGTTATTACATTCTGTTTTCTTTTTACCTGAACACCTTCCTATTTCCTCCCTAAATTTAGGCCATTTTTTTTTAAATATTTTTTACACATGTTTTTCTCTGCTATGTAAAATTTATCATAACCACAAACTTTTATAGTACATTTCAGAACTATGAAAATATTCCAAATTCTCAGTCGATTAAACCAATCTGTTATAAACAAGCAAAACTGCATAAGCCAACAACAATATTTTTTGCTTTATAGATAGGAGTCTTATGAAGCTACATTTAGCTATTACTAGGAGACTTTAGTTACTACTAGGAGACCTTATGAAGCTACTATTTTAGATTAAATCGTAAATGTAGACTTTTTTATGTGCGCCTACAGTATAATTAATTGTTTTTGTTTTATTATAAATTTTATTTCCTCTATTTCTATCTGACAACTCGTTCCAACTGAAAACTTATATCATAAAATTCATTAAAGACATCAAGCTCATAAGTCCAACTTACCTACATGTACGATAGTACAGGACACATAATACAACACGAATTGTGTGCGCTCCCAGCCGTACGAGCTCCATGCATTAAATATAGTTATTTGAGCCCAGCTACAAACGTCGACGGAGGTAACAATCATCTGGCATTACGGAAATGGCCTGCAAAGCCTCGTCCGGTTGGGATCCTTTGATTGACTTATGCATGTGCGATTACGGTCCGTACAGGATGCACTTGCATTGCATATGTGCGGGCCGTTTTATGTATTCACATATATAGTTATATTCTGTATTATCCAATTAGCAAATAGGACAATTTTTTTCTCATTTTCATAAATATCAAAGAAAATGAGGTACATGCCTCACGTGATGCGAGAGGTTAAATATCAAAACAAAATAACTTACATTGAGGAGAAAATAACAGGGAAACGCAGTGTCCGGGAAATGCAATCCCTACGAAGTTTAAGAAAATGGGCCAATTAGCTGTCAACTGTTTTTTTTTAGAACAACCGTCAGCCAATTGCAGTTATGAAGAAGTAAATACATTAAAAAAAGAAGGAAATTAAAATGTAAAATATACTACAACAATAAAATATTTTGAAAAAAACCTACTTCAAAAAAGATGTTAAAAGCAAAAAATAATTAACTCAATATAGGTAGCTACTTCTTCGCAATAAATAACCAAGTTACTTATTTTTGAAGTCGGTGCCAGTACTGTGTAATGTACTCACAATATGAAATATATTCATAAAGATCGTATTTATAATATAAAATTTTGTAATGTACTCACAATATGAAATCGATTCATAAAGATCGTATTTATAATATAAATATCGATTCATAAAGATCGTATTTATAATATAAATGTCGATTCATAAAGATCGTATTTATAACATAAAGATCGTATTTATAATATAAAATTGTGTAATGTACTCACAATATGAAATCGATTCATAAAGATCGTATTTATAATATAAATATCGATTCATAAAGATCGTGTTTATAACATAAAGATCGTATTTATAATATAAAATTTTGTAATGTACTCACAATATGAAATATATTCATAAAGATCGTATTTATAATATAAAATTTTGTAATGTACTCACAATATGAAATATATTCATAAAGATCGTATTTATAATATAAAATTTTGTAATCTACTCACAATATGAAATCGATTCATAAAGATCGTATTTATAATATAAATATCGATTCATAAAGATCGTGTTTATAACATAAAGATCGTATTTATAATATAAAATTTTGTAATGTACTCACAATATGAAATCGATTCATAAAGATCGTATTTATAATATAAATATCGATTCATAAAGATCGTATTTATAATATAAAATTGTGTAATGTACTCACAATATGAAATCGATTCATAAAGATCGTATTTATAATATAAATATCGATTCATAAAGATCGTATTTATAATATAAATATCGATTCATAAAGATCGTATTTATAATATAAAATTGTGTAATGTACTCACAATATGAAATCGATTCATAAAGATCGTACTTATAATATAAATATCGATTCATAAAGATCGTGTTTATAACATAAAGATCGTATTTATAATATAAAATTTTGTAATGTACTCACAATATGAAATAGATTCATAAAGATCGTATTTATAATATAAATATCGATTCATAAAGATCGTACTTATAATATAAATATCGATTCATAAAGATCGTGTTTATAACATAAAGATCGTATTTATAATATAAAATTATGTAATGTACTCACAATATGAAATCGATTCATAAAGATCGTACTTATAATATAAATATCGATTCATAAAGATCGTACTTATAATATAAATATCGATTCATAAAGATCGTGTTTATAACATAAAGATCGTATTTATAATATAAAATTTTGTAATGTACTCACAATATGAAATCGATTCATAAAGATCGTACTTATAATATAAATATCGATTCATAAAGATCGTACTTATAATATAAATATCGATTCATAAAGATCGTGTTTATAACATAAAGATCGTATTTATAATATAAAATTTTATAATGTACTCACAATATGAAATCGATTCATAAAGATCGTATTTATAATATAAATATCGATTCATAAAGATCGTACTTATAATATAAATATCGATTCATAAAGATCGTGTTTATAACATAAAGATCGTATTTATAATATAAAATTTTGTAATGTACTCACAATATGAAATCGATTCATAAAGATCGTATTTATAATATAAATATCGATTCATAAAAATCGTACTTATAATATAAATATCGATTCATAAAGATCGTATTTATAACATAAAGATCGTATTTATAATATAAAATTTTGTAATGTACTCACAATATGAAATCGATTCATAAAGATCGTATTTATAATATAAATATCGATTCATAAAGATGGTGTTTATAACATAAAGATCGTATTTATAATATAAAATTTTGTAATGTACTCACAATATGAAATCGATTCATAAAGATCGTATTTATAATATAAATATCGATTCATAAAGATCGTATTTATAATATAAATATCGATTCATAAAGATCGTATTTATAATATAAATATCGATTCATAAAGATCGTATTTATAATATAAATATCGATTCATAAAGATCGTATTTATAACATAAAGATCGTATTTATAATATAAAATTTTGCATTCACTTATTTGATCTGGTGTGCTGACATCGACATCAAAAATAAGTAATTTGATTATTTATTGTGAGTGAGGTACCTATTTTATTAAATTCGGTTTTTTAAAAAATATTTTATTTTAGAATTTTGTAGTGGTTCAACTATTTTCTTTCTTAGAATATTGTATAATTATTAAAAGTCACGGGCAAAAGCTAATATATAGTTTCCTCTTTGTTTAAAGTTGGTTATCAACAAAGTAACAACTAACCAGTAGCGAATGTCTTGGATCACATTTGATTTACTTCCATCTGTTAAGCATTTCATTGTTCTTCTCCAGAACTCATCATCAGAACCTGACCTGGTCGATGGTGCAGTCATTATACAAAGTAACAACTACCAGTAACAAATATTTTGAATCGCGGTTAATTTACTACCATCAGATAAGGAGTTCCATAATTCGTCTCCAGGACGCAACATCAGACTCTGACCTGATCAATAGTGTAATTATTTTGCAAAATAACAACTACCTGTAGCAAACATCTTTATTCACGGACAATTTTCCAAATGATGGTTGATTTATTGTCACGCATTAAGGAGTTGCATTGTTTATCTCCAGAAGTCATCATCAGACCCTGACCTGGTTAACAGCGTAGTTATTTCGCAAAGTAACAACTACTCGTAGCAAACGGACAGTTTACCACTTCCTTTTTAGAATTCAATTTTAGGATTGTAAATCAATGATATTCACACAGATGGCACAAGGTTCAGGTAATTCGACAGATAACAAAGTGTCTCAGCTTTTGTAACTTTAAGGCGGTCTAGTGTAGGGTCGCCACCTTCCTTTTGGGAAAATGTAGGACTTTTGATAGCGTGCTAAAAATATAGCACTTTTTGGAAATACCAGAAAAATAAACAGTGCTGAATGATGAAAATAAGACACTTTTATTTATTTTTCCATGTCTATTTTTTACCTTAGAAATCAATCTTATCTTTTAATAATACTTGTCAATTCGAACATATGAAATTTATATTTATGTAAATTTAAAATACGTGTTTTATTAACTTTACGTAGTTTTTTTTCTCTCTATTTTAAATTCAACACAGAAACAATTATTTCTGTTATAATTAATTGATTTACAATTATAAATAATGGTGACATATTATAAATGTTTAATATCAAAGAGTTCTGATTTCTTTCTTTTAATCAAGTCAATTGTTCGTATTAGAATTAAATAATTTATTGAAATATAATAAACGTTTTTGAAGAGATATAATAATAAGATTTTTATTAAACTAAAATTCAATTTTCTGACTTCCAATTTTTTAATACTTCTCACATTTTTATACGTATTCAAATAATTATCTTATTTGCATTGCCGTAACATGAATTTAATTTTTTTCATTTCATACACTTAAAGTGGTGATCTAAATACGTTTTATATATTTTACTATTATGATGAAGACTTATATAAATACGTTTTATATATTTATCTTATTTGCATTGCCGTAACATGAATTACTTATAAAAATACGTTTTATAAATACGTTTTATTGACTTATATAAATACATTTTATATATTATCTTATTTGCATTGCCGTAACTGGAATTTAATTTTTTCCATTTTATACACTTAAAGTGGTGATCTAAATACGTTTTATATATTTTACTATTATGATGAAGACTTATATAAATACGTTTTATATATTTATCTTATTTGCATTGCCGTAACATGAATTACTTATAAAAATACGTTTTATAAATACGTTTTATTGACTATTATAAATACATTTTATATATTATCTTATTTGCATTGCCGTAACTGGAATTTAATTTTTTCCATTTTATACACTTAAAGTGGTGATCTAAATACGTTTTATATATTTTACTATTATAATGAAGATTTATATAAATACGTTTTATATATTTATCTTATTTGCATTGCCGTAACATGAATTACTTATAAAAATACGTTTTATAAATTCGTTTTATTGACTTATATAAATACATTTTATATATTATCTTATTTGCATTGCCGTAACATGAAGTTAATTTTTTTCATTTTATACACTTAAAGTGGTGATCTAAATACGTTTTATATATTTTACTATTATGATGAAGACTTATATAAAATAACTCGCAAAAGTAAAAAGTAATTAAATGATTCGTTAAATAAAACATTATGTATAAGACAATCTTCCCTTAATTAACCAATTCAAATAATATAAGAGAGATGACTTTTTATTTCATGCATTTTTAGTTCATGCCGTTTACATTAATGCTGAATTGTTTTTTAAATTCTTCTCATTTGCCGCTGAAAATTAAAAATGACTATATGCTTTCAAAATGCTAGGCCCCATATACGTTATTAACTCACAAGTCACTTGCACTATACACTACTAGATTGAAGTATAGTACGCAAAATACTAAATTCTAAAATAAAGTATTTATGGGTACTATGTTTCACCTCAGTAATATATAGTACAAGTTACGTGTAGGTTCGCGTGCTGAAAATTAAAAATGACTATACTTTTAAAATACTACTCCCAATATACGTAATTAACTCACAAGTCACTTGCACTATATATTACTGGGTTCAAGTATAGTACGCAAAATACTAAATTATATAATATAGTATTTACGAGTACTACGTTTCACCTCAGTAATATGTGGTACAAATTACGTATGAGTTCGCATGCTGAAAATTAAAAATTACTATACTTTCAAAATACTGCTCCCCATATACGTTATTAACTCACAAGTCACTTGCACTATATTCTACTGGGTTGAAGTATAGTACGCAAAATACTAAATTATAAAATATCGTATTTGTGAGTACTACGTTTCACCTCAGTAATATATGATACAAATTACGTACGAGTTCACGTGCCGAAAATTAAAAATTATACTTTACTTACTTACTTTACTATACTTTACTTAATTACTATACTTTCAAAATACTACTCCCCATATACGCAATTAACTCACAAGTCACTTGAACTGTATATTACTGAGTTGAAGTATAGTACAGAAAATACTAAATTATATAATATAGTATGTATGAGTACTACGTTTCGTCTCAGTAATATATAATACAAATTGCGTGTGAGTTTGCGTTATCGTCACTTGTGAGTGCGCATTATCGTTAATTACTCTAGTTATATGCTCGATACAGGTTATATGCGCATTATCCCTAATAACGAGTATCGCTTGCATAATTACGGGTTTCTTTATTGTTCTTTACAATAATCAGTAGTGTTTATTGGTTATGATTGCCAAGTCAAATTTCATGAAGCTACAGTTGATAATGATTTGATAATGCACCATGCGTTGAAATAGAATATTAGGTGGTTTTTAAGTAGATTAGATGGCACAGTTTTAAACATTGCCACGAGTATGTACAATTATCGTCAAAGTACCAATTCGATCTTGAATACCTTACATTGTGAGTCACGTTCCTTCATTTTAATGACCCAAAGCACCTTTTTTGTGAAATACCCAAAAAATAAAAAAAAAATACAAAAAGCACCTTTTTGTGAATATTCTGCTTGTGAAATACCTATTGAAATATGATTTTGCCAATTTGACACAAAAAAAACGTAATATAATTTTTTCATCAACTGTTGTCATGTCTGTTAACTCGACTTTGCTAAACTTAGCCATAAATACTCACGCTACTTCTTGGAATCCAAATGTTCAGAACGGAAACAACTGTACGAATACCTTGCTGCTCGCTGAACACTTTTGCTGTCCACTGCGAAAGTCGCTTTGGCTTCTCTATTAAAGAGCGGTTCGTAGCTCCATGCTTATACTTAAGCAAAAATACAAACAGCAAGATCCTAAACATAAAAAAAGACATATTTCTTAAAGTGAAAGTGGTCAAAAACTCCTGTGAAAAAATATTTTGAAATTCGTTGTTCGTTAAATACAATTATTTAAGGCCAGTAAAATATTGTTAAGGTTGATTTTATAGCAAATTTTATACACTATAATCACTGTTTTTTCATAATTTTATATAGTCTTTAAAAAGAGACTGTTTTTATATCTGAACGAATATTGTACCATGTAGAAAATCAATTAAAAAATAACGCGTATTTAAGGTAGACCTTATGGTCTTAGGTAAAATTATGCCAATTTCTAGTTACATTAACTAAGTAAAATTAGGTCAATTTCTAGTTGCACTAATTTCTACTCACTAGTCTAAATTAAAAAAACAAAACATGTGCCATTTTTAGTACATATTTTGTTTTTTTAATTTACCTAAATTAAAAATAAATTAATTCTTACTTTTAAAATTAATTGCATTTGTAAATGTATTATGCGTTACATAAATACTGCATCCCGCAGCGTCTACATACATCCAGAAATCCGCACGCGCGCATACTCACACACACACACATTATCAATTACATCACTACGCCGTCGGTTTTACCGACATCTGGCCCGAAGACAATACTCATCCAACATCCGGACCGAATTACACACCGACACTGCATCCGAACACCTCCAATCCAATTGCGGGCTCGCCCCAGACACTTAAGCAAAATTATACGACAATCGCCGGTATACGGGCGGCATCTTCGTCCATTTACGAAACTATAAAAAGGAGGAGCGAAGAGAGGCGAACAAAGCGAACGAACGGTCCGAGGCTTTACGGCGGCCACCGCGGCCCCCGCAATTGGTTTTTACTGTTTGCCTCCAAGTAGGAGCGAGGAATTTAGCCGACTCCAAAGTCAATAAAGCGGGCGGGGAATCGGGCTGTATGTGTGGGAGTCGCCGTGCGTTTACTTTCGTATACACACGCACATGTACATATATGTATATATATAGTTACGTAAATAAAAACCTTTAGATTGTCTATGGTGCATTTTATTTGTCAATCAATATCTGTCAAATTAAATTGTCTCGTTTGACGTTTGTTAAATGTCAGCTTTTGACTTTGGACTATGTGATGTTTCTACATGGCGTTTAAGAAATGGATCGTGAATGCCAGTTATAGAGATAATTTGGAACAAATTTAGTCCTATGCACTATTGAGACTGCAATAAGAGTGTAAGAAAATTGTCTTCATAAATTACACATCGGAAGGTTGATAATTGCTTTGTCATAGGAGCAAAAATTCAATCTCGACTAAATCAAAAACCATCCATAGGTATTTTCATGCTTTTCTTCACCTAGACTGGTTAAGTAGTGACGATGGAATGCCAATTTTTCTACTCTGATATACCCAATTTCACTAACGTTCTTTTATTTTTATAACCCCTTTGCAACTTCTAAACTTTTTCAAATTTTGTCCAGTCATGTCTCTATGATTTTCAGCGTTTTATTTTCTTCCACTTCTGCAAATACTTGTCGTCACGCTTTAGCGCAAACGAAAAAGTTTTGTAGAGCGACAACTGCCCATTTTTGTGGGACGAAGTCGTTGGCCGACTTTCAACAGACTTGCCACACAAGTTAAGACGCCCGCCCCGCCGTCTACCTAAATGTTTGCTGTCATAGCTTCCAAAGCGCGTGTTCAGCCATATGTTATGTTATTTTTTAAGTTAACGTTATTATATTTATTAAGTTAACGCAGTTTAATTCCTAACGTTCGGATCGGCAATAGTCGGTCAGAGTGGCGACGATTTTTTGTAGAGTGGATTTTTATGGAACGCGTACGCTAAAGTATTAAATATCGTATGTCCTTTTTTGTCCGATTATTATCAGTTTACACGTCATCCATAAATAAATTAATTCAGTGCTCCTTTCTTTTCTGTCGTAATTACATTTTTCACGTTTCTATTGTTTTAAATAATTGTTAAATTCATAATTTAAACTTTTAACGAATCCCAAGCAATATTAAAAATATAAAAGGTTAATCGTTTGTTTGTTTGAATATTTACCACTCAAAATCTTCGTTTTTTATTAATTTTTTCCGTTCAAAATCAATCGTAAATGAAAGCTTTTATTTATATATTATATAACTTTAGAGTTCTTTCACTTTAATAATGACACATTTCCTTTTATAGTTATTGGCATATTCTATACATAACTATATACCACTAATTGTTTAGCATCGTGTACATTATGTATGCAATTTATAAAGCTACCTTCGCTGTTTTTTTATATAACAACTTGTGTTCTACCTTAATTTCATAAATGCACTATTTATCCCCCTAGACTTAGACATATCGTTTCACATCCCCTTTCTGCCCGTCAACTCCTCAACAAATGTAAGCTTTTAAAATAAATAAACTTATCTGCTCGCTCCATAACTTCCTTTTTCTTTTATTTCTATTTTTAGCAAATATTTATGACTTTATCAGACTTTTCAATATTTCACAATTTTTGTCATACAAAAATGTAATAATAAATACGCGCCTAATTTTATACGCAAAACGCCTTTAAAAATCGAATACCAGATGTTAGGAGGTAATCACGCCCAAATGAACGACAGTTTCTGTTGAAGTGATTTAAAATATCAATAACTACTAAAAATAGCACCGCCATATTGCTCTCATTTTAAAGAAATAGGATGACAATTTATGCCCGTACTGGTCAGATATTCGAGGCGGCTGGATGTTGCGAACTGCGCATGTGTAAGTTGAACCCACAATTTTTAACCGGTAGATTTGACATTCGTAAGAGGTTTTCAAATAATTTCTAAGTCCTATATATCTACTTCTCATATGACTGCCTTGTATTCAAAGAAAATTGAAATGAATTAAACGATTCAAAATAAAATACACAATTAAATTTCAATTTACTACACACGATTTACGTTTTCACGATAATAACAGCGACAATATTCGAAAATGTAATTCTTTTTTTTGGAGAACTTGAGTATTTCAGAAATAATTAAGGGATCATCGACATTGTCTTCAAAAAGAATCTTGCTACGCGAATGTAATGTTTTTGCGAATAGTATATGAAACGAAGATATGAATGCAGCCAGACCTGAAACCTGTTCTTGGATATCTTGAGTAGATAGTTAATCTAAAGTAGATAGATATCTAAAGTAGACATCTAAAGTAATAGATATCTAAAGTAGATATCTAAAGTAGACATCTAAAGTAATAGATATCTAAAGTAGACATCTAAAGTAATAGATATCTAAAGTAGACATCTAAAGTAATAGATATCTAAAGTAGACATCTAAAGTAATAGATATCTAAAGTAGACATCTAAAGTAGACATCTAAAGTAATAGATATCTAAAGTAGACATCTAAAGTAATAGATATCTAAAGTAGACATCTAAAGTAATAGATATCTAAAGTAGACATCTAAAGTAATAGATATCTAAAGTAGACATCTAAAGTAATAGATATCTAAAGTAGACATCTAAAGTAATAGATATCTAAAGTAGACATCTAAAGTAATAGATATCTAAAGTAGACATCTAAAGTAATAGATATGTAAAGTTAACCCTCTATGACTATGTGTGTAAAGTTTAAATAAAGCAAGTCAATCCCTTCCGTTGATTATAAGTGAAAACACGTTGTTTTATTTTTAAGTTAAGGCCCCAGTCCCATGTTATTCAAGAAATTCGTGAATTATCTATTTATTTGTCAGTATTATCAGTTTGATGGTCAATATATTTATATATCGCGATTGGACAACTGCAGTGAAATAATAAAACACTGCCTAACTTTGTATAACTCGATTAAATCATGCCCTGTAGTAGCTCGAGTTATTTAGTTTGCGTACTTGAGTTATAATGTCGTGAAAATGACAGTGACTAATCTTTCGCAGCCGAGAATTTTCTATTGTTAAGATATGGAGTATTTAAAAGCAGAGTCAGAAATATCCATAGAAGCTGCAGACGATGCAAAAACGAAAGCGAAATTTATTGTATCTATCTATCCGTCTCTCTATGTTCACAATAAAAATACCAGTACATAGAAAGAATTGTGGGAAAAGTTGAGAGCGCTATTCAATGACTCAGGATTTACTAGAAAAATGAGTCTACTGAGAAATTCTATATCTATTCGCCTAGAAAACTGCACATTGATGACGTCGTATGCAACTCAGATCGTTGAAGCGGGACAAAAGTTGGCAGGAACAGGCTTTGGCATTAACGATGAGTGGATTGGATCCATCATGCTGGCTGAATTATCTGAAAAATATATGCCGATGATAATGGCCATCGAACACTCAAGCATACGCATAACGACCGGTCGCCATTAAGTGAAAATTGATTGACACGATAGATAATGATATGACTAACGCATTAGCATGTTTCCGTCACCAATATAAGAAATCAAATAAGTTTGTGCCAAGAAAAGATGGCGCGAGGGTGAAAAAAATTCCTGTCAATGTTAAAGATAAACAAAATATCAAATGCTGTAAATGTGGAGAAACTAGTCATTATTGCAACCAGGGCAAAAATATCAATAAAACCTTTAAGGATATGGTTGAAAGTAAAAGGAAATCCACTAAGGCGTTTAATGCAGTATTTTTTAATGACTGGAAATGACTGGTACGTCGACTCGAGAGCAAGTTCACATCTAACATCGAATCAACATTGAGTAGTTGACGCGCGTAATTATGGATTTGCTAAATTATATATTTTTAATTAAAAATCAATTATAGTGGCAAATGAAAATAAATTACCAGTTTTATATTGTGGAAATGTGAAAATCACTACTTCAACTGCGAAGCGTAACTTTGAGGTTATGGTTGAAAATGTGTTATGTTTTCCCAGTCTAACTACGAATATATTATCAGTTAGCTAATTGATACGACAAGGAAATAAAGTGTATAAATGCAGTTTAGAATCAGGAACTTTTTGGCAATTTTTTTGATACCACGTGAAAGAATATACATTAAAAACGACATATCTGAAAAAAAATTCTGCAGCTGACGATTATTTATTACAAAAGTCATTTTGAAAAATTTTGTCCCTGATGATTTTGTTTGTGATGAAATTGGTTTTAACCTTTTTTCGAGTTTTTTCACTTTTTCTTTTATCACTAACCGCTTATTACACAATTAAAAGCATAATTTCTTATGAATTATTAAGTATTTAAAAAAAAAGTAAATTTAATTATCAAAATTTAATATTTAATAATTATTAAATATTTTTTAACCTGACAATTTCAACAATCATTTTTTGCTCATATGGTACCAACATTGAGGAAACAATATAATCTATTTGTATTATGGCATATAATTTTTTTGTATATTTTATGGCATTCCTTTCATTTTGTAATTGCCTAATTTTTAAATATATTTTAAATTCACATACTACATTTTAATTGTTATCATTTTATTATTAATATTGATAAGGTTTATTGTTGATTATCTAAATTTAGAAGCCCAGGGCTCGGCTGGGCTGGACTAGGCAAAGCTGGGCTTTTACTTATTCTTTCGAAATATTTTTATGTAAATATACATTTTTTATGGTAGTTATTTTTTTTAATTTTTTAATACATTAGTCACGGCAGAAAATTATTTTAACATATATCATTGTATTCTTTTTTTGACGTAGTATATTTTAAGTTTATATCTAAAATCAATTAACATAATTATGTTTTTATAGTAATGACAAATGTAAAAGTTGATAGTAATAAATTTAAAAAAAACATAAATTAAAGATTTAAAGATAGAAAAATATATTAAGTTGGTATGATTGATAATTTTCTTATTTGACGTTTAAAATGTTAGAAATTGCATTTTGTCAACGTAATTTTAAATGATTTAATTTCGTTTTTTTTTAGTCCTTTGTGTGTGTCAAGTGTGTAATGTCTAACAACAAATGCATTGCGAACATGGTGAGAAATCAATATGTAATATACAAATTTCAACATATTTCTGGTGAGCATTTTTGTTTCAAAATATTTTTTTTATAATAAATAATCGTGAGCTGCAATTTTTTTTTTATATATGGCTTTTTTGATGTATATTCTTTAACATGATTCCAAAAAAATTGTCGAAATGTTCCTGGTCCCATACCGTATTTGTTCCAAATTCGCAATTCTATCACCTAAATGTATACATTTAGGTTCCATGTTTTGCGACATCCAAAATTTCTATATTACGTCATTATCATCAAAGCATAAACAAAGAAATTTGTTAATTTTAGACCTCAAGTCATCTCTACTCATTAACCATTTACATATGGGAGAAAAAATAAAGTAAGAAAATAAAAATGTTAGTAGAGGTTTCTTTATCAGTTTAAGGAAATTAAAAGTAGTTTTCTTTTAAAATAAAACAACATGTTTTCACTTTTCATCAACGGAAGCGACTGACTTATTTCATTCAACTTTACGCACAATAATCATAGAGGGCACTACTGGTTACTTAGATATTTTGTTCAGATACGTATTTATAACAACCCCACTCAAAATATCTCTATCATCTATAGACAATAATAACAATATAATTATTGGTATTTTACAGTTATACTTTAACAATGCCTAGTATTTTCATGAATTTAAAATGTTTAGCTGAGTTCAAATTTTTAGTTAGTATATCTACTGGTACTGGTGATAATACATAAGTATTCAATCAATTATATACTTATCATTTCTCTATTATCATTAATTATATACTTATCATTTCTCTACTTATCATTAATTATTACTTATCATTTCTCTACAATAATGATATCTTACTTCAATGTGCTTAATTCTATTATGAAAGCTAGGATTTACTAATAATTTATATACCCTTTGATTATCATTATAGAAAGCGATTTGAAACATCCATTTAGTAATTATGTAAATTTTCAGTTTTCCTCAAATGGAAAATAATTTGCAAGTGCCACTGTCATGAGTATCACCGTTTTATTTTAGTTTTTTTTCATTAGTTTATTTAAAATGTAATTTAGTTAATGTTGTTTATTCAATGGCTCATATATATACATATTACATCTTTACTCATTAAACTATTATAAAAATAATTTAAACAGTCTTAATAATATTCTTCTTTCTTTTCTCTAAATAATTTTTCATGAAAAACTTTATCAATTTCTAGCAATAGTAAAAGAAATATAATACCTCTAAATTTAATAAACCCACAGGCTATATAAATCACGAAACTACGTCAAAAGCAGAAGGTATTGCTTATTGCTATAACCTTGGTAATAATGTTTGGACAGAAATCTTGTTCCGAGAAAGGCGCAGATACGTAGCGCTTTTAATTTGGAAAAGCCAATTGTGATAAAATCATTTTTATATAACATCAATGAACTAACCAAAGCTAAATAAAAAATGGTTAAGTTCTTTTGGAGTCCACTTCCTTGTTTTTATGAAACTACTGTAGTAGTTCCCATGTTGGTTATGTCAAACGCCCATGGAATGGATACAGTGTGAAACTATTTTGGGATAATCAATGTAAAAGACAATAGTTTATTGAATAAAATATTTACATAATTTTAAATAAATATGTAAAAGAAGTCGATTCATCGTCTTTTCAAAACGAATTTTAGTATCGAAATATATATGTGTGTATATATATATATATATATATATATATATATATATATACAATATATTATTTTTAGAATTCATAGAACCCTCATAAGATCCCTCACGTGTCTGCCTGCCCTTCTATCACAGTCGAATTTAAAAAAACCGCGGGCCGTAAAAAAAGTAAATTTGGCACAATAACCACGTCTCATTAATCCAAGTATTTTGTATTTGGTAACATTTTTTAAATATTTATATAAGCATTAAACATTAGGGAAATAAATGCTGATTTTTTTATAAATCAATTGTGTGCGAGGAAAATGCTTCTTATTCAAAAAGATTTACTGAAAAATATGCGAAAATGGAGCATCCCACTCTCTCACCCTCCTTTCGTAAGTACAGAACCATAAGTCATGAAAAAGAAGGTCGGAAAATCTGACTGGAAGACAACAGGAAAACTATAGACATTATCATAGAACTTATATTTTTTTTAAACATACACCTTGAAAGTCTGTAAAAGGTATCGTAGCCAATATTTTTAACTTAGCTACTATATTTTTCATAGGCGTAAAAACCTAGTGCACAATTTATTTACGTTGTGAGTGATTAATATTTATAAATAGATTTATAGAAATACTGTACACCCTTAAATATTTATAGGTGCCTAAATACATACAGAACTCACACAGTGCGAGTTCTACTCGCGCTTTACCCGTTATTTTTCTGAAAACGGATTCCTATCTAAAACTTGTCTGCACGTTAAACGAAGATTAAGTATTTCCTTATATTCCTGTAAGATATTAACTTCAGGGTAATCAAAAATATGTTAAAACCTTTAAAGGACCTTTGCACTTATTCGTGTTATGATTTACGAGGCCCAGTACAAACTTTAAGATAAGCCCTGTTAGAGGAATTGCTTAGTATAAGTTTTTGTTACATTGACGATAATCATCACCACATTGCCTATAAATATATTCTCTTAATAACATACATGATGATCAATTAGCTATGACGGTAAATGCTAGCACATGTATATCTAACGACAAATCAATAAATTAATAGTAAATTCATTAAATTAATAAAACTTGCCATAATATTGACTAAACCATTAGTAAGTTAAGAAGGCAGTACATTCTTTCGCTGTAAAATAATTCTGAAGGAGCACTATGTCATAACGACTATAAAGAAAATATTTTCTTAGTTTAGTGACATCAGAAACGTATCCAATTTGGCACACCGCTAATGCCAATAACACTAAGCTTAAGATAATTATCATCTGCGGCTATATAGCGAGTGTATGTAAACAAAGTGTATGGCATTAATATTAATTTCATTTTAAATATCCGTCATGAGATTAAAGAAAATTACCATTTCTTAATAATTCTGAAGGAGTATTATGTCATAATGACTATAAAGAAAATATTTTCTTAGTTTATTGAGATCAGAAACATATCAAATTTGGCACACTGCTAATACCTATGACACTAAGCTTAAGATAATTATGATCTGCGGCTATATAGCGAGTGTATGTAAACGAGTGTATGGCATTAATATTAATTTCATTTTAAATATCCGTCATGAAATTAAAGAAAATTACCATTTCTTAATAATTCTGAAGGAGCACTATGTCACAACGACTATAAAGAAAATATTTTCTTAGTTTAGTGAGATCAGAAACGTATCCAATTTGGCACACTGCTTATGCCTATGACACTAAACTTAAGATAATTATGATCTGCGGCTATATAGCGAGTGTATGTAAACGAGTGTATGGCATTAATATTAATTTCATTTTAAATATCCGTCATGAGATTAAAGAAAATTACCATTTCTTAATTTACAAAATCAGAAAAAATATTTATTATTTCAGCTTTATCCCGAATTTTAGACGAAAACTATTTTCCTTTGCTCGAAGAATACGGAACGCCAAACCTTTAGTTGTTTCAAGATAAGCTTAGAGTTTGAATTTACTTAGCGGCCACCTAGTTCACCATAATTTACTCATAACGGGACTCTCCATAAATGTTTCTCTACCATTGTCATTCGACGAACTATGACATTCTCTTCGTAGATATTTGAAATTCACTCCGATGGTTTATTCGATTGTCTCGGCCTGCCATTTTGAGACGCGGAAAAAAATCGCCTAAACCACGCATCATGGCCATTATAAAGCGCCAAATTTATCTCGGCGCACACAAAAGGAGCATTAGCCGAATTTACATCGCCCCGCAGATAACGCCAGCGAATGGGAGATCGCGCGCGCGATTCTGACCTGATTTCCCTCGGGTCAGACACCTGCCGCACATCCGGCTCGCGCGCAGTGGCGACACCGCAGCCTCCGTCCCCCATTGTGCTTATAAACTATTTTCTGACATTTAAATCTGGCTGTATATACATCTTATTTTCTGTCATTTAACATCAGTATATGTGACGTATTTTCTGTCATTTAACATCAGTATATGTGACGTATTTTCTGTCATTTAACATCAGTATATATGTCGTATTTTATGTCATTTAACATTAGTATATACGTCGTATTTTCGGCCATTTACCATCAGTATATATGTCGTATTTTATGCCATTTAACAACAGTATATATGTAGTATTTTCTGTCATTTAACATCAGTATATATATATATATATATATATATATATATATATATATATATATATATATATATATATATTATTTTCTGTCATTTAACACCAGTATATATGTCGTATTTTCTGTCATTCAAATCTAGCAGCTCAAAGGTCCTAGACAAATACGACTTTTGCAGAAGAAATATTAAATGAAAAAATCAACGTTGCTACTTGACAAATTGGAAATGTTTGACAAAAAAGACATTTTTTGAATTCACTATTTTAGAATCCCCGGTTGAAAGTTTAGACAAAATGGCGACCTTCTATATTTTTCTTGCAATGCAATTGATATTAGTACACACATAGTTTTTCTTAAACTGACTAATTTGACTATACTATAAAACTCGCAAAGTCAGAAAGAACCTTTGCATAACAATTATATTACGCATCGGCTCAAAAATATTTCACTGTAATTAAGCAATGGCGTATATTACAGCTAGTATATAAGTAAATATCCAAACTTGTCTATATATCTTCAAACAAGCTTCCACCAAGGCAGGGTACTCCTACACTTTGGAATAATCCTTCTTTCGTTTCTGATATAAGTGTCTATACTCGCATTATTGTGTTATAACCTCTTTAATTATCTTCTATCAATTATTTCTTCATTCAATTAAATACTAAATTTTTTGATAATTTACTGTAACATTATATCACATAACGATTACTAATTAAATCCCTTTGAAGTTTTTGACATGGATCTCTTACGTTGAGTTAAATTGTAATTTTAATAACTATACTTCTATGAGACAGAAGAAAAGTGTTTTAATATGAAATTTAATTTGTAATATATTTTAGTAAAGAACCAATTTACGTGCATCATGAGGTCAATTTAATGCCAAGTGTATAATTTTTTCCTCATTATATAAATATATATATATATATATATATATAAATATATAATTTTTTATTCTAAAATAAGATGCTGCTCCTATTAATTAAACTATTAATTCATATCCAAATATATTAACGGTTTGGGCGGATATATAATAAGGCTATAATTTTTTTCATCATACATTTAACATTATTCTGTCTGATAACATCACACTGTGACACGTAAAACTATACGAGAAACGCCAGTGCTACCACGTTCGTGTTACAAAAAAAAACCGGTGACGTCGGAAGTATGTTCTACACAAAAAATTAAATCACATGTGTGAATGTTAAAGTGTAAGTAAAGTTTAATTCGACTCGGATCACGCTTGTTATTTTTATTGCTTATAATTGGTAAACAAAAATATATTCACACTCGACGCCACTGCACTTACACATACACGTTTACTCGCACGCACACATACCCACACGCGCACCTGCATGATGATAGGCTCAGAGCCGGGTGGTTCAAAATTATTGCTCGTGTGCAAATTGAAATCTTATTGCAGGCAAAGATATTTCTTATATTATTCAAGAAGACTCTTTCGTTAATCGCGCGCCGTACCTGCGCTTTTTTTATCCCGAGCAGGGGAACGGAAATTCATTTTGGCGCTGTAATTTGATATCTTGCGTGATTTGGAAAAGTAAAGATTCCGTTTTTTTTTCAGTACAATTGTCTATTTTTCATTATTTACATATTTTCTTAGTTATATTTCGACATGATTGTTTATCTGCTTAAAAATTTATAATGTTAAGTCCGGAGACATTAGCTAGACATCAATTGCTTAAAAATTTATTATAGAATTAGTTCCATACTATAATATAATATAATATAATATAATATAATATAATATAATATAATATAATATAATATAATATAATATAATATAATATAATATAATATAATATAATATAATATAATATAATATAATATAATATAATATAATATAATATAATATAATATAATATAATATAATATAATATAATATAATATAATATAATATAATATAATATCTCTAGTTTTAATTGCTTTTTATTACCAATTATTGTTCCATAACTTTCCAATTTATTTTTCCTTTAAATTATTAATCTCGATCAGTGCAGAACCTGACACCACCGGTGGATCGATAGAATTATTATTTTGGGAAACTTCACCATTTCTTGGATCCAAAGTATACCAGTGTTTGAGGATGAAGGTCTTCAACCAGTGTATATTGTCCGTGATGACATACGGCTGGAAAACTATAGAAAAAGCTATGCTCGGAGAAGAGAATATGTTTCGTAATGATATCCCTCATTAAGCATCATATTCTCAACGAAATTTGATCCGTAATGAGAAAATCTGTAAGAAAACTAAGGTTGCCAACATAGCTCGTAGAATCAATAAAACTCAATGTTAATCAGTACTGCAGGCTTGAAATGACAATGGGCTGATTATATAGAGCGCAGAACCGACGACTATTAGGGAAAATTGTTTATCGAATGACAACCATGTACCGGAAATTGCCCTCTGATTGGTGAACAAATAACGGTCGTGAAGCTATTGGATGCAAGCAGAGGGGAACGATCTTTATAGGAACTCATGTAGAAAGCCTATGATCACTAGTGGACATCTTCCGGCTAATGATGATGAAGATTTTTTTATAGGAAACTTTGTCTAGGACATTTTGGTTTGTCATATAATTCATGTATTTCTATAGTAATGGAAACACAATAGATATATAAAAGTTGCCCACATTGCGTATCGGGTTCTAATGTAATTTTACTGAAATGAGAGAGAAGTGCTAGCTGCGTATTTGATAGATTATGAGAATAAGTTTTATTGCACTCAAAATGACCAGCTCTTCGACTCCAAAACGTGGCGCCCTAGAACTTTTATTGACATCAATTTGCAAATTCACGTGTGCAACAAGAGTTTACCATCACCAAGTCTGATATGGCTTTATAACTTCGCCACTTTTTCTCTATAATTTTGCAGAGGAAATCTCCTAATGCAGATCTAAAATGCAGAACTAAGTATTGTCATAAATGGATAGTTTCTAAATGCTATAGAATATGCAGGCGATACTATTCTTTAGCCTCTATACTTGAAGACTTTACAATTTGTAGTAGATCGTGAAAAATGTCCAAAGCGTCATAGAATCTAAAGATAATTGCCAAAAATATTACATTCATGAGAGTTAGATAAATATCACTGACAAACTCAGCGATCTCGAAAAAGCCACTCGGAAGAGTGTATTATTCAGAACGTTGTCAATGATCGAAAATGTTGTTAATAATCGAAAATATTGTCAATGATAAAAAATGTTGCCAATAATCGAAAATGTTGTCAATGAACGAAAATGTTGTCAATGAACGAAAATGTTGTCAATGAACGAAAATGTTGTCAATGAACGAAAATGTTGTCAATGATAAAAAATATTCTCAATAATCGAAAATGTAGTCAAAGAACGAAAATGTTGTCAATGATCGAAAATGTTGTCGCTAATCGAAAATGTTGTTGATGACATTTTCGAAAGTGTTGACAGTGATCAAGAGTTCGCACTGTGAAGATTAATAAATACCATTTTAGAATAAGAGCGTGAAGCCATGTGTGTGTTCAAGAAAATGGGAAATCTCCCCTGCAACGCCCTCTAAAAATTTCCACCGGACCACACAATAATTCGTATTCTCCCTTTTCCCGACAGGTTCCGAGTCGCGAATTGTGACAAATCCCAACTCTGATGAGAAAACCAAATCAGTCCAAGGCTTGAAATGTGGGTGTACAAAAAAAATACGATTGGACAAACGTGTATAGGCCGGTAAGGGGTCGAATGGTACCTCTTTATTTATAACCTTGATAACTGAATACGGTACTCTTGATAACTGAATCCATTTTAAGTATATTTTCACTATTCCACTTATTCTTCAGAGAATATTTAGGAAACACAGCTTTTAGAAAAATTAAGCTATAGGGAACCGTATTTTGCAAGAAAGAAATAATTATAAGCAATGGTTTTCACCATTTAGCAGCTTATTCTTCGGCGAATAGATGGAAAAAAATTAAGATACACTGATAGGAAAACGAGTATTGAGATTGGTTAATCATCGTTAATGTTTCAGTTAATTTCATATATTAAAAAAAGTTATTTTTTTATTTTAATGAGATGTTCAGTCCTTAGAAAATTAAGCTGCGTCTCTGGGGTACCGAGTATCAAAATAAATAATCATAAAGACTTTTATGTATCAAAGAAAAGCAATCTTTGTAACATTATTTTGAGTAAGTGAATATAAATAAATAATTTAACAGAAAACGATATACCTTTTACTACAATAACATATTTCACACCATTTATTAAGGATCACCGATTTCATAGCAATTAAATTATAAGTAGTCAACTAATATGTATAGACATATACAGAGTGTTCGGTAATGAATGGATAACCTTGAAATAGCTTATAATAGAACTAACTATATAATAGATTTAGCCATTCCAAGAAGAATACTAAAAAAATTATCCCAAGTAATACCCAAGATATGACTTTTTTTCAAACGAACAGGGTAATGTTTTTACTTAGCTTTAGAGATTCATTTACACCGCGACTACAAATGTAAAAATTTTACAGGTTTTTGTTGTTATAATATTTTACGTTAATCCTTTCAATAGATAGACTATTATGTATGACTATCTATCTTTAGTAATTTATAGAAAAAATAATATTTGAAAAAAGGTAACAAACTATTTTAGAAAAAAATGTTTTTGATTGAAATTGTTTTTATTGAATTACATTTAGAAAAATTTGTTTTTTTTAACCCCAACGACTGGGTACAATTTAATATAAAAGAAATGTTCAAATAATGCACATTTCGTTTTTAGTCAAATTATCTCCTTTTGCACATTTATAGTAATAACCGACTATTCACATTAGATACATATATGTATTATACCTTATCGGAAACTACTTTACACATACATTTTTTTTAAATAATTGTTCACTCATGTCGTCATACTTTTTTTTATGCCAGACATACTTTACAACATAATATTTAAGTCAAATTTTACATCGAACAATTTATTCAAAATTATTTTTTCTGTAAACTTCTAAAGTTAGTCTTAATATTTACAGTCTATTTATTGAAAGAGTTATCCTAAAATATTATAACAACAAAAACCCTATAAAATTATTTCATTTGTAGTCACGGTGTACATGAATCTAAAACTAAGTAAACAATTTTACCTTTTTTTTTTTAAAAATCATGACTTGGGTACTACTTAGGATAATTTTAGTATTTTTCCTGAAATGGCCATAGTTCTACTATAAGCTATTTCAAGGTTGTCCATTCATTACCGGACACCTGTATATGTGTGTACATATGCAGACCCTCATATTGAATGGATTATAAACTTTTTTTTTTCAAATGTCATCCTGATAAAATTTCATTTCGTGACCAATCTCCTCCTAATTCTCATAGAATTCTCAAGATACATTATTTCAACGATAATGAACGATTCAAACGGAGAGCTCCCATTAAGTAACTTCGCAATTACGTAATTATTGACTGATTTTGAATTTTTTTAAAATCCATAACTCAAAAGTAAAAATTAATTTTTAAAATTTCCATAATTACTTAAACAATAAAAATACCGTACCCATCGTGTACTAATTTATGCTAAAAACGCGTAATATTATATACAAATGTAGGTTGTGATGCAACATTTTTGAAAGTAGCAGGCAACACTGTCATCAGTACTAACGGGGAATTATATTGCGGTAATTCCCCGTGATTTATTTTAGACTCGTATAATCTACGCACAACTCAAAGAATATTGAGAATTAGTATTTTCAAATAAAGAATAGGGTTCAATATTGTCTAATGACCTATCTTAAGGGAACCCCCGTAAATTGCTATACATTGCGGGTAAGTCCCTTAAGTTTGGGGAAGTCCGTGAGCACTGTTTTCAAAATTAAAAGAAAGTTTCATTTGCTCAATCGTCAGTCATTCACTTCACATGACTCAATCAACCTATTGTAGTCCAGTTAAAGATTTTCTTTTTGTGTATGTTGTGATCTGTGATTGTGAAGTAATTGGTCATTATCGCGTAGTTATAAATCAATTATAAATCGATGGACTACGTATTCGACTATTCGTTTGGATCATAGATTATATATACTTGATACAACCACGTGAATATTTTAAATTTTTTGTTTACCTACTAACTAAATTGTTTACTTTATTCAATTTTTATAAGTATTAACCAAATAAATTATTCAATAAAGATAAATATATGACTATTGTTTTATTAATAAATTAAATTGAATTAAACAATTAATATCTGTGTTCCTTCAATCTTTCAATGAACTTAATTTTTGTTTATCAAATCATCAACAAAGAAAACCTTCATTTTTAACAAACGCACACAATCTTCGATTTTCTAACATTTCTGAAGAGAAGATAATGGATAATGTGTCGAATGCAAACGTTGCAAAAAAGTATTAAAAATCCCTAGCAGTTCAACTGTAGCTTTACATGCCCAAACGCGTGTTAAGCATATTGGTAAAATGCCAGAGCAAGATGTCGAACACTTGTAATGTGTACTGTACTTCAACTGCTGCTAATAATGCTCAGGATCAAGTCAGAAACATTAGGAATGAACCTCCAACAAAGGAAACCTAAACTTACAGATCACATTTCATGTGCATTAGGTATCTATGGAGGTCCATCATGGCAAAATGGCAGCACTAGATTCCAATTCCATTTAACAAATTTTGTATTTCTGTAAACCAAATGTATCTATTTAAACAATCTAGTTATGATTTACCAAAGTGTTCTACAACTATAACTGAGATAGTTTAAAAACAAAGTGATTAAATAAAACAATTTAAGGGAATTAAATTCCAAAATCAATTCCCTCTTTAACAAATAAACCTCCCGAAAAAGAAAATATTTAAGTATATACATTCACAATAAAGACTTAGACTGAAGCAAGTACGAAAATTTGGGGTTATTGAGGAGAATACACAATTGTTAGAACAGCATTTGAGGGCGTTTGAGCTCAATCTTGATGACATTATTTCTCTCACTACAGAGGGAGTCAGTGTGATTGTTACAATGGGTAAGAATTTTGACGGCCACCATCAATTGTGTTATTCTTTAGGACAATTCAGGTCTGCAATCTGAATCCAAACTCAAAGATACAAAGGCAGAAGAAGAAAATGATGATGGATTTTTTTATAGATGCACCTAGATTTCCAGAACCAGACTTTTTATGTAAAGATAATATTAAGAGAAGTATGAGAAGTAAAAATACATTTTAAAAGAGTACCATAAAAACTTGGATCTAATATTAGATAATAAAACAAGATGGTGTAGCTTGTCAGATATGACTGGCCGATTTCTTAAATTAAAAACATGCGTTACGAAGGCATCCCTAGATTTGAAATTAACTGAGAAATTTACAGGAATTTATCATCATTATGACATTTATGATTCAAGTTTAATAAAAGCACACACTACAATACAGTTTATGCTTAAAAAATTAGATCTTCAATCAAAATTACTTAACAAAGAACTTGCTTTATCTTCCAGAAAGATAATAAAAGAAAGACGAAAAATTGCATCTTGTGTTTTGCAATATTTGCAAAACATTGAAGAATTCACCCCATTTCACGATCGCATTTACAGAAACATTCTAACAACCATCGTCAGTTGAAATCAAAACACTTATTATTAGAAAGGCTGAAATTTAAGCAAACACAAGAGTCCACGACGACATCTGCAGCATCTCCAAATGGAAGCTGTATCCACAAGTAGTAAAGATGGAGATGAGGAGCTAACCATCATAAAACAGTTGGATAATGAGATACACAAAGCTATGACAGAAAACAAAGATTCCTCAGAGATAAAAAAAGACCTAGGATCTGTTATTCGAGTCGAAATGAGCAGTTATGATGGTGATGCTGACGGCGGATGAAAAGTCTACCTAACAGCTGCATAGAATTATTTCTTGTCTATACCGCCTACAAGTGTTAAAACTGAGCGAGCTTTTTCTTTCACCTGGTATTTTTGAAACAAACTGAAAAGCTCCTTAGGTAATAAAACACTGAACGCCTAATCATTTATGTGATCACATTTTCAGGAGCAAAAATATAGAAATAATTGATGTATTTTTTAGTTTTTTTATTATCATTTATTCATGTTGTTTTCATAAATATTACTTGTTTTTTAATAAAATTCAAATATACCTGAAATTTATAACCTGACTTTTATTGGTTTGCTTCTTAAAAAACTACTTTAAGTCAGTTAAGTGATTACTTAATTTAAAGCCATAAATTCAGTACTAGTAAATTATATAATTTACATATCCATAATTTTGAAAATCCTATTTAAGCATCCTGCAGCGTCATTGTAAAAGTGATTTGTCCTGATGTGATTCGACCGGCATCAGGACGAATCACTGATAGTAATATTATTTAGTGGAAGAAAAATCGATTACATTTCCTTAATTTTTTTCACAATTATTGAGAAAATGCAGATAATAAAAATTACTTTCAAAAATCAATTATTTCTTCGTAGTAAATGCCGAATTAAAAAAATTTTCAGCTGCTCAGCCTTTATACATAAAAAATTATGTATTAATTCCATTTTCTCCAAGACTATGTCTCAAATTTACATTTGTGTACAAATATCCGTATTAATACTCTATAATGTAGCTATTACACAAAATTATAATGTATTATAATAATAGAAATCATACTCGCTTTAATTTCTGAAAGTCTTATGAAACCGACTGAACTTACAACTGTATCTTTATCACGGACTAATGATCAATTTAGTATTTACTTTTTCCGATTTTAAATTATTTTAACTTATAATTTTAATTTTAATTTATAACTCTTCTTACTTACCATCAAAAAGTAACTGATACAATTACCGAGCGCTACTGATCTAAAAAAATTACTATATCTCAATTTATTATCGGTATGGTAGACTTTTTCACTTCTCATTTTAACCATTTCCCCATTAAAGTCAATATTATTTATAAACTTTAAAGACACTCATATCAAATGCATGTGTACATTAAAGTTTTGTAAATCAATAAGACAATGACACAAATATGCCCATATCCCAAAATCTATATCTAACATGAACACATTATGTAGGAATAGACGTAGAATTAGCTCTTCTAAAAGATTCAATTTCATATCCACAGCACCTGTTGCTGTTGTGAAACTGAAATTAAACTTTTCAAAACAATAATGTTAACGTCGAGCTCAGAGATTTACTGTGTTACATATTATTACATGCAAATTTCCCCTTTTGTTTCCTTTCAAAATGCTTATACTATTAAGCAAAATATGTATATCCCAACTTCATTGTATACGACTAGTGTGTTATACAGGTTCTGCAGAAAAGACCAACAGACATACAGACAGACACCAATTTAATTTGTTCTTGTCCAATATCAATTTGCTCTAAAACAGCCTCCTTAGATTTCCAGGTCACTGAAATATGTTAACAAGTTAACTGTCTACCCATGTACAATGCAAAATGTGCGGAACTGATATTTTTAGTCAAGATAAAAATTGTCACCGATACCAACATGCAAATTACATGTTTTTTTTCGAGACAGATGCACACTTGCTAGTTAAAATACAAAAACCCTTTTGCCCACACGAGTGTAGGCTGAATTCCTACGGGCAACAAGACACCCCACACTTGAGTGGTGTGAGCACTGAAACTGTCATGTCTTAGAATATGTATTTGTTGCTTTACATGGTATTTACATTTACACAGGGTTTGCTACTACCCCTGAAAATAATAAGTAACAAACACGAACTTTACAATTTTTATATACATATACAACCCCGACAAATACTTGAGTGCCATATGTATGTTCATATAAAGAGAAAATTATTTATAGAAAAAGCACAGGCAATTAACTTATTTATAGAAATAGAACAAGAAACAATAATTGTTAAAACAAAAATTATTATTATTTATTGTGTTTAGCTAACTTATTTTTTTACTTGAATTAACTAATCTCAATACAAATTAAAAATTCACAGTGCTGGCCGTAATTATTGTAATTAAATGGCTTCCCTATCTTCATCACTCTTAAATTTTGCCGGTGAATTCTGTAACACTTCTTTGCGGCAAACTATTAAAATTGTATTATACAGAGTAAATTATTCCTTACGTGCCCTCACAGGTGACTGTGTGCATGTTATCCTTAATTGTTTGAGTGCCGACGAGCGCCATCGCACTCGTGTGCGTACTAACTAAATTTGCCACGAGCGCGATGGCGCTCGCGAAATCAGTTACTCTTTAGCGCGCGGTAGGAAAGGTCGCTCGCACGCATTGCTAATTTTTTATCTTTCTACATGTTACATAAAGTTCAAATTATAATATTATTAGTAATTACAATATAAAAAGGATCCAGGAAAAAAAAATTTTAACCCTTACTGTGGGAATACGAAAATAATTTGAGTGAAAATAATCATTTTTCAAGTTGTGAAGAAAGTGATAGTGGGAGTGACTTTGTGGTGCACTCACAATTTGGCGTAATGCAAATTTTGAGTGATAGTGATAATAGTGACAATAACAATTATTTTGTTGGTACGGAGGATGTACCGGAGTGCGAAAATACGATGTGACCTTGATTTCAGTTTTTGTTATAATTTTTGTTCGCAATATATATTTCCATAATTTTCTTTGTATTTTATTATCCTTGTGCAAGTTTTTATTAAGAAAACACCGAAAAAATTATTAAAACTGGATAATTTTTGGAAGAGATACAGTTTTTTTTTCAAGACAAGGGTAAATGACTTCAAAAACAAAAGATTTCTTTGACATTTTTAAGTATATATGAGTAAAAAACTATGGCACTAAAACGGTTAATATTAAAAAAGTTTGAAAATCATAACATTTTTTCTTATCTGAATAATGAGCCATTTCATGTCAAGCAGACAGGAAAAAAAAAGTGAGATTCTGAAATTTGTTCAAATTGGAGCCAATTGTACTCCTAGTAGACACAAAAGTGAACACACAATATTTTTTTATATGATGATGAAATTCAACCAATTTTTAAAATTAATTTTTTTAATTTCAAAATATAGACAATTAAATGAAACTACGTAATGTAGTATTATTTCTAACTTTCTTTAATTTCTTTACCACGACCTAGGTTTCGTTGTATTACAACATCTTCAGGTGGGCTGTTAGCAAAGATTAACTATTAACTATAACCAGTTAAATCTTTGCTAATAGCCCACCTGGAGATGTTGTAATACAACGAAACCTAGGTCGTCTATTATTATCAGGTAGACTATTAGCAAATAGCCTACCTGAAGATGTTTTAATACAACGAAACCTATTAGCGAATATCCTATTAGCAAATAGTAATGTTTACGTATTAGAAAATAGCCTACCTGAAGATGTTGTAATACACCGAAGCCTAGGTCGTGGTAAAGAAATTAAAGAAAGTAGAAATAATACTACATTACGTAGTTTCATTTAATTGTGAATAATGAATTTCTACAAAATAACGCCAAATATATTCAATATTCAAAATATAGCTTAAAGTATAGTTATAATATTATGCATTAAAGTATAGTTATAATATTATGCATTAAAGTATAGTTATAATATATATAATATGCATTAGTTAAGGAGATAAGTAAATGAATGTACATACATGTCGCACTCAGTATAATGATAGTTGCTAGTTTATGTCGGTTAGTTTGCGAATTATTAAATTAAAACAAGATGATATTAACATTTATCATCCTGTTTAAGTGTATTTAAGCTCTAACAAAGATCAGAGGTAGTTCTTATTTAAATAAAAAATATAAATACCTTGATAAATATGTTTTAGTATAAATATTAGAAGGAAGAAGTAAAAAAATAAGTTTTTAATAACAAAACGCGACTAATAACGCCATCTCTTAACTGTGAGGGGATTTAACACTTATGCTGAAAAGAGATTTAAGTATGATGCCACACCACTTTGAATTCCCGTCATTGTTTTAGTTGTGGCTGTGATCTCTTAGTGACTGGTGCTCGAAAATTTATAATGGCTCCGTATGGCGATCAATGTTTTAAACCATTTCACCTGATTAATCATCGAAAGTTCAAAAGATTTAAGAAAGATTTCTTCGCCTTTAGTGTAAAAGTGGGGATGTCCAGCAAATGTTTACGTATGTGCATCCTGCATGAAACGACTTTTAAACGAAACACCTCCCGTAGCAAACGAATTTATTGCGCAAAGCAGTCAAACATTGAGTGAACTTTCACAAAACACCCAAGACACCCCATTCATTCCCGAAGACAAATTTAAACATAATTCTACCCAAACTGATACAGCAATAGATAATGAAAACATTTTAAAGCAGGTAAAGGAGAAATTCAATGAGCCATGTACTTCTGCTTCTAAGAAAACCATGATACTGACCATAGCACCTAAGTCATGGAGTAAAAATAAACTTGCAGAATAGTTTGGAACATCCAGGCGACAAGCAAAAAAGCCAAAGCAGCTTGTAGATCAGTTTGGTATCTTGTCATCTTCAAATCCACGTGGTGGTCGTAAACTACTATCCGATACCGAAAACTTGGCTAAATATTTTTATCTTCGAGGAGACGTTAGTCGAATGATACATGGTAAAAAAGATTTTATATCTGTTAAATTAGATGATGGGAAAAGAACACACATACAAAAACAACTTCTGATGTGCAACATTAATGAACTTTATCAGAAGTTCAAGGAAAAATGTCCGGACGTTCAAGTAGGTTTAACAAAGTCTTTTACTCTAAAATCTAAACATTGTATCCTTGCTTGTGTTTGTACTTACCACCAAAAGGTGAAGTTAATGTTGAATGGTGGAGACATAGCAAATCTTACAGCTGGAACACCATGGAACTTTCGACTTATAAGGATTGCCTTCGCAAGAAGATGTGTCCCAATCCAACACAGACGTGTCATTTAATGACCGCAAAAACATGGCCAAATTAGAGTTGTAAACAAATCATTAGTGTTGTTGTCTTGTCCTGGCTTAAGTGGAATTCGTGATCATTTGAAGACCATATTCGATAACAATCAAGTGACAGACGTGCAATTTGAAAAGTGGCTAGTGCGCGTGCAAGCCTACAAGTACCTGCAAGTAAATCGATCATTTCACGAATGATATTCAACATGAAAGGATTCTCTGACAACCCCGGTTTGATTCTGCAATAACCATTCCAGGAACTAAAAAGTTGCATGCCTATATTCCAACAACTTAAGATCTTCTTGTAAAAAAAACCAGTTCCAGCATAGATTCTCAATGTAAAATTGTTAAAATTATAAAATAAAGTCCTTTTGATTTTTTATTATGTTATTTCATTTAATTATCATTAAAATATTATGTTATTTCATTTAATTATCATTATAATATTATGTTATTATTATGTTATTTCATTTAATTATCATTAAAATATCATAGTATTATGGTATTTCATTTAATTATCATTAAAATATCATAGTATTATGTTATTTCATTTAATTATCATTAAAATATCATAGCAGTTTTTAGTAGTTGTAGTAATAGTAGTGTTTAGTAGTTGCGGTTGATTACCCCTACCCTAATATAGAAACTAACAATCTCCCATTTTAAAATGTCTGGTGTATTATAACTATACTTTAAGCTATATTTTGAAGTAAAGCTGAAAAATTCGACCAATTTAAAAAAAAAATTTTTAAATTGGTCGAATTTTTCAAAATTTTGTTTTGAAATATTCACTTCCGTTTTTGCACATAAAAAAAATTATTTTTTCTGAATTGATTTCTTTTTTAAAAAGAATAAGAAATTTTCTATACAAAGCACTAAGTTTAATATTTTATTGTATCTTTTTAGTAGTCGAAAAACTACTTCCAAAAAATCCGAATTTCAAATTAGACTATTCTTTAGAAGCCCATAACTTGACTAATATCAAATAAAAAAAAAATATTGTGTGTTCACTTTCGTATCTACTAGGAGTACAATTGGCCCCAATATGAACAAATTTCAGAACCTCACTTCTTTTCCTGTCCGCTTGACGTGAAATGCCCCTAATATGACAAGTCGCAGCCGTAATAAAGATTATATATAAATTACAATAAAACATTAACTTTACAAGTGGTCACCTAATGTTTTTACCAATATGCAATTTTGAAAGAGGTTTTTGTTTTTTTCTTATTTTTAATTTCCTGGCTGTAATCATTTGATAAAATAATTGTATTGAAAAGATTTTTTTTTCCACATTCACCAAAAACATTTTACATTCAGAATGATGCGAGCAATCAGCCCCATAAAAATATGTCATAGGGGAAACATATCTCGTGTACATAAAATGGTTCAGAAATGAGTTTGCGGAGTGAAAAATTTCATCACCTAGGTTCAAGTAGAATTCAAAACGATTTCTTTTCGAAATTTCTCTGTCCATTTCTTAGAGCATTATGCAGAAGCTACTAGACTAATTTGAATGGGGCTTTTACTGAACGTTTGGATATGTGGAATTCAGATTAAAATCTACCATTTGTGCAACTGAAATATTAACTAAAGAATTCAAAATTGAATTACTAGCAATATAGAAGAACCGAGTACCTGGGTTTAAGATGAAACGAAAATGTTAAGGCTACTACAACAATTCAGCTTAATGTACAAGCTTCCTAATATAAGTTCCAATAAGCCCGGTTAGGGATACTTTTGAAATGAAAACTTATAAATAAAGAAAAACTAATAAACCTGAAAACTGGATTTTTTTTATTGTAATGAAACCACATATGGACTTTTTTATATATTTAATTTCACACAATACACAGATAGACACAGACAAACATTACATGTAAAGATTATCTCTAACTTAACGACAGTGTAAGCCATTAAAATATAATCAATTAATAAATGCATTTTACAAAAACTTTTAAAAATAATTTAACAACTGTAATAAGCTTTTAAATGGTTTTTAAAAATTTTTCATAGGTGTATTGATTAATAAATAAATTTGACTATTTTTCTATTAGAAAACCAGAAGTTTATAGTTAGAATGAAAAGTTATTGGAAGTTCGACAGGGTAAACTAAATGACTTACCTTAATATTAATACTAAAATTAGAATTAATTCTAAAAAAAATAAATGATAACTATTATGAAAGTAACCAAAAAATATATAAAAATTAGAATCCAAACAAAAATATAACTTTCAAAATAAATCTTTTTATCCCGAGACTTTCCATTTTATATATCTTTGGTAATATGTAAATTTCCATTTATAGTCATTTATACACTTATTTTAATACGTCTGTTATTTTCGTATCGTGATATTGATTGGCAGCGAAATCAACGTATTATCTCTTTAGCGTACATTACGAGAATATATAAATATATTCAACTCTCTTAAAACATATAGCTTATAAAAAAAATATACAGGCAAGATATGGCAGAAAAGAAAATATAAAGAAAAAAAGATATGGGACAACCAAATTGTAAAATGTTACACCAAGACTGTTCTGAAGTGACAAGTGAGAGAAATTAAGTAAGTAGGCATATAATTACAATTTCACAAGTTCTATGCACATATTTAATACAATATAAGCCGTACGGTATCTGAGCCTTGTACTTTCCAAATCAAAATTATTATAAAAACATATCGAATGCAAACTTGCCAAGACAATATCTGAGTAAAGCCGGGTCTCCTGCGACCACATTTTGGTTAGTGATGAGCCCTATGAGCCTATCAGACAAAAACATGCAAACATGTTATCCAAGACGAATGGACAACATTCCCCATTCGTCTGCGAGGAGAAAGAAAATATTTATTCCGCTGTTACTTTCAAACATCGCACATGTCACTCGCTGTTGTTGTTTACATCATTAATCGAAGGCGATTTCAATATTGAAAATGTTTTAAAGATAATATAATTGGAATAAAAACAATACATTGCTGTTTATTCATCTAATCGGTTTCTTTTTCTTGTATGAAAATTAACTTCAAGAACTTCAAGTATGTCTTGCTCGTCTGTCTGAACTCACTTTAGCTCAAATGAAAAAAATATCTAACATTGAATATTGACTTTTCGTTTATAATGGAGGAGACGGTTATTTTTTGCTAACATATTCACTAAACATGTTTTGTTAGATTTTTGGCGCAGGACACCCGCCTTAAGTCGAACATATGCGTACATAGACTGATTTTACAGAAGTTTATTAGTATTTTCATTACTAAAAGATACAATCCTTGCATTCCTAAAATACTCACGTCACTCACAGTTTCACGTCTATTGTTCTTAACAGCGACTGGTCTGGATAAAAATTGAATCATAAAGTGCAAAGATATCTAAACTTTGCAGTTCAAATTGTTTAACCTTTACAGTTTAAATTGTGTAAGTATTTGCCATTGGTACTATAACAATCAATTATATGTAGAACATGCAGTTTTAACGTACAATTGATTGTTATAGTACCAATGGCAAATACTTACATAATTTTATATAACTATAGCATAAAATGATATGAAAGAAATACTATACCACCCTAACGATACTTATAAACATAAAGGATATATACCAGAAAGAACTGTTCTGTTAAATTGACTTTCTTGATAGTCTATAGCACGTCAGACTCAATAAAATGATGAAAACCTACATCAAACATTACAAACACTAGTTATTATCTTCCAAAAACAAACACTAGTTATTATCTTCCTGATAGTGAACAAGCCCCAAATCATTCCAATTTTGACAAGTTGGCATAAGAAGTTCTCGTAATAAAAAACAAAAGAAACAGTTAATAGATAAATCTTATTATAAAAAAATATTAAATCGACATGACAAACATTACTTTTTAAGGCACGTAATGAATACCATAATGAAAGTAAATTTCATCAAATTTAATATAATAATCACACAGTACATAATTAATTTAACAGGTAAAGGTAAGTACAGATTAACTAAATATAACTTTTGTACGAATTAATGTTAACTCTTTAAAGTCCCTATAGTTTTACTTTGAAGTTGATATTATTATTACCAGCTATTATCTTCGTGTATGTTGTATTAAAAATAATTAAAAAAATTTGGTTCAAATTATTTTATAAAAGATTTTTTATACGTAATAGTAAAAATCTCTAGCACAAATGAATCCTCATAATACTGCTGCTTACCATACTACAGGTTCAGTTATAGCAGAGGTGATGGGAATCAAGCATGAATACTACTTTGTGCGTGGGAACACTTTTGATTACGTGGGTAAAATTATATATGAAACAGTTTACGGTGGAGGCAAGTGACACGAAAGAACGACAAAGGTGGAAGCAATGACCAATGTTACAAATAAAAAAAGCATCAATAAGCATTGAAAATTTCAGACGTAAAGAAGATAGAGTATAAATATAACTATTGTTTTTTGGTATCCACTCGTTCTAACACCCCAAACTGGTGTTATGTCGGTTCACTATATTTTTAACCTACTTGGACCTTAAAGAGTCAACGAATAATAAAAAACAGTCACCTACAGATTCAAAAAAATGCGAAGACGAAGAGTTCGCTACATTCTTACATAAAGTAAAACAGACGTACAGATGGAGTCTCACTGCTCGAGTGGAATCAAGAGCTTGCACTTTCAACAACTAAAATAAAGTTACAATCGATAAAAGAGCAACGAAATATTTAGATATCTTTAAGAATACTTATGACTAACAATTAGGACAATCGTTAATAATATTTTATAACAATAGCCTCTTAAATAACACGCTTAATATGAGTATATGGCTTATTTACTATTGATATTATGACAAAACGACTTTGGCGTGCTTACAAATTTGACACATATTCATTGAGAATGGAACTGTTTTTTGGCTTATTAATTTACCAGTAGTAGACATTTTTGATTCCTGAAAATTGTGTTATTTGTTTCAAATATGGACAATTTTAATGCAATCTTTAAATCTTATCATGTCCACCTGAAAACGAATAAATGAGGTTACTTAAATTTTCTAAAACACTGAATAAAATCTTAAACAACGAACCATGCATAAATGTTACAAGAAAACTGTTGCACTAAAATTAACAGAATTTTTATATGTATTTCCATATTTTTACCGACTGATTGAAAATATCATTGAATACATGTCTCAAAATTAAACTATTCCTAACCAATATATATTGTGAAAACTTTTTTACTTTATATGAAAATTGATTACGGGAGCAACAGCCAGGTCTGTGAAGAATCGACTCACATAGTTGATTGAATATCAAATTCTCGCTAAGACTCTTACACTATTACATTATTTCTGTGTAACAATAATACGTACCAAAATAAGTAAGATATTGGAGCAACAAAAGAACATTACGCAATCACTGCCAAGTTATTTTACGATATTTTTAAATTTAAATTCTTTTAACTTTCTATCACATTTGTAAACTTTTATAAGCTCTATGTGCAGTTCAAATTGTCTGCTGACGGATACAACATGTGCATCCCTCAGCATTCCTCAGTAAATGTCTTAATACAACAATGTACCGAGCAATACTACAAATAAATTACATTTTTATCAGAAGAAAGAATAACTGTAATAGATACAAAATTCTGCTAATTTCAATACACAATGAATATAAACACCTTAAATGTAAAGGGGGGTGGGGGTAGCACAACTTTGTGGAACAGGTTATATAAATACCACCAACTTACTTCCCTAATAACACTGACACATATTCATGCAACACATATTTAAACAACATATATCAAAGTTACGACACATATTGAAATAACATATATGAAAATGACGACACATATTGAGTACATTCCACTAGCCGCTCGCAACTCTCGCGCCCGCGACCCCTATCATATCCATTCCACTAGCTTGTCAGCATTGTAACTGTCACTTCAAAATCGACAGTTGAAGGACCGCAACGAGCCACATCGACTCGCAGGTCGGTGTGGGCTCAATGACGTTTTCATCACGACCGCAACGACCGAGGTCGCCAAGTGGAATGATACAGTGAGCGTTTTGAGCGTTGCAATCGCCTAGTGATACATATCATTGTAACAACAATATATCAAAGTGACGACACATATTAAAACAACATATAACACATATTGGAAATTTTTAACGGTAAACATTTAATAATTATTTCAGCGTGTCAGGATCATACTACGTATAAATGAAATTTTTATCAGAAGAAAGAATAACTGTAATAGATACAAAATTCTGCTAATTTCAATACACAATGAATATAAACACCATGAAGGTGAAGGGGGGGTGGGGGCAGCACAACTTTGTGGAACAGGTTATATAAATACCACCAACTTACTTCTCTAATAACACTGACACATATTCATGCAACACATATTTAAACAACATATATCAAAGTTACGACACATATTGGAATAACATATATCAAAATGACGACACATATTGAGTACATTCCACTAGCCGCTCGCAACCCTCGCGCCCGCGACCCCGATCATACCCATTCCATTAGCTTGATAGCATTATACCTGTCACTCTAAGTGGGTATGAACAATGCCAATTCGTAACTATGAGGAAATGACGGGTATTAGACAAAAATAAAGGGATATAGTATAGTATTTTTTTTATTATGTGTCATCCGTCGGACAATAATTTGCACACAAAGTAATTCTAAAAGTGCAATGTAATTTGTATGAAAATTTGATAATTGCGCATTTTGCATCTTGTAATGCAAATTTTATTTCTATTATGTACTTCTCAGAGCTGCATAAGGCGATTTTCTCCATCACCACATTTAAAATTCAACAACATATATCAATGTGTCAAAGTCAAATCGACAGTTAAAGGACCACAACGACCCACATCGACTCGCAGGTCGGTGTGGGTTCAAAAACGTTTTGATAACAACCGCAACGACCGTGGTCGCTAAGTGGAACGATACAGTAAGCGTTTTGAGCGTTGCAATCGCCTAGTGGAACATATCATTGTAACAACAATATATCAAATTGACGACATATATTAAAACAACATATAACACATATTGGAAATTTTGAATGGTAAACATTTAAAAAGTATTTCAGCGTGTCGGGATCTTCTGTCTCCTACATATAATGCATCGAATGACCCACGATGTTAAGTGACTGGATCATTCAGGATGTAGCAGAATTACGGCTCCAAGTTGAGGCGCTTGAAGCAACCGTCTGGAAGGGCATCGAGTATATTTTTCACATTATCTACCTCTGATGCCAACCTATCTGCTTCGTCTTGGTAGTCCTTAGCCCACCTAAAATTTAAAAAGGATATTAACATTGTATGAATACTGTTTTTTTTAAATGTTTTTCAATGAAAAAATGACATTAAAACCAATAATATGAAAAATTATACAGTAATACCTTGCCTACCAGACATTCCTCAACTGCTGTTTTGTATATCTGCAATTTTAGTTCATTCCGAAAAATTAAATATTAATGAGCTTTTTTTTTCAAAATCAACAGACGCATGCCGAGGACATCTTTTTTCAAATAGATCTGTCTTTATAAGAATTTATAGTTCAACAATTTATTGGAGTCTGGTACAGCTGTATAAAGATATATAAAATAAGACAAAGAAAAATATACAATAGCCACCTGTCCTTTCATATTTGAGTCATTTGTAAATTTGTAGTATGCACAAGCAAGTGTTACATACAGGATAAAATAAAAAAGTCCAAAATATACATATATATATATATATATATATATATATATATATATATATATATATATATATATATATTTAAATATATATTATGTAAGTTCTTAGAGATTATTTGAAAACTCGGCAAATGCATTTCTTCAAATGGAACCTTTTTGCGGAATCTAGCTTCACTACAGTAGACAAGGTTTAGATTATTACTTTATACTAATTCCAGTTAGAAAACACCTGTAAAATAATTATGGACCCAATTATTAAAAAGATGTACGTATGAAAGTATACAAAATAAATAAGAATACGAAAGAAATTTTTAATAAAACATCAAAAATGTAATTTACATCATGTTAAACAGTATATTTGACATGTACGTGAACCGTTTGAGAGCCGACGAGCGCCATCGCGCTCGTGCGCATGCTAACTAAATTTGCCACGAGCGTTTGAGAACTAATAATCACAGAGCAATCACAATATGCCATTAGACGGGGTGTATTATCATTTTGTAATAAAACAAGTATCAACTCTACAATTTCTAATTCTTGAATGCAATAACATTATATAATATTTCATGTTTTCCTATAGAAAAAACAAACCGAGTCATAAGAAAGTAACGCCTTTTGTCCGAATATTGCTGGCACTATGTTATAATAAAGGAATACGTTACGCTGGCACTATGTTCTAATAGGGAATTTGGATCTTCTGTTACTAATATGACAAATTTGATTTAAAAGGATGCATGGTGTACCATTGAAAGTCGCAGTACAGTTGAGATTGCACGTCTTTCCATTTTTAGAATTAAAGTTGAAACACAAAGTAAGTAAGATTCCTTATTGAAAATGAAACTAAGGTAACCTTTAACTTTTATCTAGTGATCAAATATCTCCACGTACCTTTGATGGGTATTCCTTGCTGCTTGCAATGTTAGTATTTTACCACCCAGATCGGCTTTCTTCAACTCTCTCTCGGCTTCTTCGAGATGTTGCTCTGTTGAAGAATAATTTCAATTGACTTTAGTTAAATATTTAGCAAAAACGAAACTGTGAAATTATTTCAGATACGTGTCCTTTCAGTGCAGTGCACCTATTGTAATGTCCCATCAATTTCACCAGTATTGAGGTTTGTTTTTATTTCAGTCTTAATGCCTCTACAGTCCAAGCGTCCATATACGCCCAAAATAAAAATTTACACCGACAATCCCCGTATACAGGCAAAATTAAAGATGCAGCGTGCCAAAGTTTTGAACGAGTTCATGCCAATATATTTGAACGAAACACGTTCTATCTGTGTTATTCGATAGTAAAATAAGTATTACTTAAATAAGGAGGGCAGCCACGATATTGTTTAGGTTATGGCTGGATAAAAAATATTTGCTTCAGTCGAACGTGATTCGTGAATTGTGACTTGTGTCATTTCATAAGAAATGAAACAATTAAAGTTCAAAGTTTTTGCAATATACATATTATTATATATTAAAATAATCGGAATATATTGTAGATTGTAATTATTTACTTTGTTTTTCAAATATCTAACAATTATTGCATTTGAATACCTTGATTTCGGGGATGCGTGCGTGAACATGAGTAAGCGTTTAAGTATTAGTTTCCAAATTATGAAAACTATAAAATCACATATTCACAATGAGAAAAAATTTTTCTACTTTTGTATATTTATGTACTTTGTGATAAAATAATAAAAAAAATATATTTTAAGTAACTATATGTGTGAAATAAATAATCGAAATCTGGCAATGTGTGTTCGTTAATTGTGAAGTGTATTTTGTGAGATGTCTGTAGGCAATGCAAGAAATATCGTGGTTAGTTTTTGCAATAGATATATTGTTGTACATTAAAGTAAAGTGTTTTTATTTAAATATTGAAGAATTGTTTCGATTTGCATACCTACAATTCAAGTATACATACACATATTCATGTATTTGGTTCCGAGTTAATTAAATATATAATGTTACATATTTACTCTGAAATAGTTCTTTGTAAATTTGGTATATTATTTATTTTGTAATAAAATAATAAAAAATATGTTTCCAACGAAAGAATTATAGCCAAAGACAAACAAAAATTGATAATTAATTTTAAAATACTTTCACTTATCAGATAAACGTAACATTTTCTTTTCTTCTGTACATATATTTTGCAGATTATGCATGTATTAAGTAATAAAAGTATACAATTCGAATGCTAAATAGTTTTTTGTCTCGATTTTAGAGTGCTATTTTAATATACAGATAAAACTATTAGAAAAAAATTTCCCCACTTTTTCTTGAATAATTTATCATTTTATTTTTACGAAAATGACATAGCTTATTTAGAATTTTATACCAAATTCATCAAAGAATGTTATAAAATAAAAAGATAATTAGTTTTACTGTAGTATTTTTTTTCGTGTGTGGCAAAAAACTCGTCACGTCACTTTTTCCCATAATATATATGCATTTTTATCCAATAATTCTATATAATTTAGATTCATCTGACTTATAACATTTATTTTATAAGTTTATTTGAGTTTTTTTTTTAAATTAATTTTGCATTATTATAAATAGTTTTCCGTTGAAGTAATTCCCACAATTACAAGCACCAAACAAAAGAACAAAAGATTAGTATAGTTTAAAAACATTTTTAAGAATCACTTGTTTCTAAAATAGTGTGCTAAAATTTTTATTTCTAGCCGATTATATTTTTGTGCCTCCTTATAAGCAATTTCAAAACAGAAAACAAAAGATTCTCAGTCTAAATTGTATCAGTCAGTAATTTTTTTCTCAATAACTAATTTATCAAAAATGACTTCCTGATACTAGAAAACTAATTATTATAGAAGTTATTTATGTATTTCTGAATAAAAAACTAAGCAAATTTTAAAAATAACCATAAACCATGAATAGACGAGTTATAAAACTTAATCTTTACCTAGAGTATCGAGGGCATTATCATTCAACAAAGGTAGATTCTTAAGTTCTTCCGTTATTGTCAGCACATCCTGCATAGCTTTCTTCACCAGCTTCTGAGCTTCTGCAGCATCTGTCTTGGCTTGTCCCACCTTAAAAATTAAAAACGATATCAATATTATCACATGCACATACGTAAATGTACTAAAATAGAAAAGGTAAAAACGTCTATACTTAACAAGGATCCCTATTTCCTAACAAGAATACCTTAAAACTTGACATACATGTAGGTCTAAAACTGTAGAAACAATGAGGGTGTAATAGATAGATGGAAACCCATGTGAATGGACCCACATACGGACCTGATAAAATTATAAAGATTACATATTTGGCTATGGAATCCTAAACATTAATCTGTATGACTACAGTTGGTTAAACAAAAACAATAGACCATTCTTCAAATCTTCATCTGTCTATCTGTTTGTACACGCATTACATATAAAATCCTAGGCTAATAATATAAATGGAGGTTTCACAGTTTACATTTTGATGGGCCCAATAAAGAACATGTGATGTCATATAACAAGTTGGTTTAACCATTTGGGTTTCACACAAGAACAAAAGGACATACTTTATATAAAAGCATACTTGAATATAAACAATACGAAAATGAAATGGGATTTAATAACAAAATTGTCATCATTAGTCTATGATATTTTTAAACACATCGTAGATTATAAAATGTAAAAAAAACAAATTTTTAGGCTTCCGAAAGACTTCCAACACTAAATAATATTTCTTTACTAAAATTTATTATATATTGCCTTATATCTAGAAGACAAAAATTCAGCCTGAAAATTTATACATGTTAATTTTTCCAAGAATCCAGATCAAGCAAAGAAAGGAATACCATTTATGATTTATAAGAGTTACAAGATATTTTTAACAACAAATCAAGTCATGTCTTAAATTTGATATAACTGGAACGAACTTACTTTAATTTTAGCATCATTTGTCATTGTAGCATCGTCTTCTGCACGAGCCTCCAGGATTTCTATTTGACGAGCTGTTTCTGCAACACGGCCTGATAGAGGAAAAAAGCCAATATTTCAAGATGTCATCTAATTAAGATGATTAATTAGAAAGGTTAAATGGAGGAAATTTAAAAAATATGGTCATAAAAAAATCATCACATTAAAATATGGGATGTAAATACAATATTTTCATGATCAGCTCAATCATTTCAAATCGTTGTACGAAACATTAATTCTCCGACGAGAGTAACTTCCTACAAGTCGTTTCACATTTATACGACTAATATTAAATGATTTGTAGTTACTCTATTACGTTAGAGTGAAATGAACTCTTTGCTTTTAACACATTATCGTTGGAAAATTTTACAAAAAAGCTATTGCTTCACCGATTATTATTTTGAAAACAATCTTAACAAAATGTAATATACTCTATTTCGAATGAACGAATTTAAATTCAATTTTATACCTATAAACATATCTTCTATATTCGATTTTATTTACTTTTTTGGTGAAATGAATTGTGCGGCAATGACCTAATTAGTCGCAACATGTATTGCAAATAAATCATGTTTCAGTATATACATATATAATGTATATTATATATGTATAATATGTATTATATATGTATATATATATACATATATAAGTATATATATATATATATATGTGTGTGTACATACATACGTATGCATATATAATTGTTTACATAATAAACCTTAAACCTTTAAGTGCACATATAGTTTCTAAGAAAAGGTTACACTAGCCACATTGAAACGTAAAAGATTTAGTTAATATGAGATAAGCATATAGACAATTATATATATCATAAGATAGAGAACAAAGTAACGAATTGAATAGAGATACATTTGTCTATTGTGTACAGATACTTGTTCCACTATGAATTTTAATCCGCGCGAGATAGCTATCTTTAAGTGTTTGCCTCGCCAAAAACTAAACCATAACATAAATTTTTATTAGGATAATTAATTATTTAATTTACATTTGTGTTTAGTTATTGGGTACACTTTTTAAGGTGATAATAACCTTTATTTATTTATTTATCTATCTACTTTAATGTGTCTAATTGATACATATGGTGGACTTATTGCTACGAGAGCAATCTCTTACAGCCAACCATAACACCAGTCTGGCCCCATTCGACGAGCGGCCGGGAATCGAACTATGGTCCCCACGGTACGCCGCTTCGTCAAAGGCCATAATTGGCCTTGTGACCAATCCAACACACCACGGTGACGATGAAACATTTAACACAGACTTTCCCTTTACGAGCCGTTTTTCTTACGGAAAGAGGAAATCTTCTTTTTCATTGTAACTACTAAAAGGTCACGGATGAAAGGACATATAATTTTGTTTTCATACTCTGACCAAGAAATACACAAAATGTTATTTCTTCTCTGTAGGATAAGTGTAGTGTGTTGTAATTACAATGAAATTATTTCAAAAAATTTTACCTGACAACTTATTGGCTTCATCATGGAGTTTGCCTGCATCCAGCCTAGTGGCCGCTGCCTTCTTGCGTATTTCGTGTGCCTCCTGTTAAGAATCAATGATGTTTTTAAAATGAAAACAAAATTTCTACACGATTAATCAAATTTCTTAGCTAGAACACTAGAGATCATAAATGTGATTATAAATTAAGATCATTGTGGAATTTAAGCACACCATTTATTATCTTTCTGAAATTTGATTATCGTAAATTACCCAACCCAGAGTGGAAATTATTCATAATGTTTATTATTTTTCTCGAGTTATAACATAGATATCTATGTATATAACATAGATGCTTATCGCAGTAAAGGAATTTAAATATATTGTTTAAATTTTCTCGAGTTATAATACCTTAAACAATACATCTCAATGTGGAATTTAAACTTTAATTTAATTTTCATAAACACAATTTGAGAATTTTTTTCAAATTTTATTACCATAAACTATCCAACTCAATGTAGAATTTAAGTACAACTATTTATTATTTTTCTCCAATTTATTTAGTATCTATCTCAGTATAGAATTTAAGCATTGCGTTTATTGTACTAAACAGTTATTGAACATGATGTGTCATTGAACTGGTCTTTTTACCACTAGTAATCCCAAAATTAACATAATAATTTAGTATTATAAGTCAGAGTAAATTTGTAAATCAGCACAATATATGGTTTATTAGGGTTAGATACAATTAGAAAATAATTTCTAGTTTTTATTTTACTTCTAACTGAACCATATTTAAACTTTGGGCTGAACGTAATTCCGTATTTATCTATTTTGCCTTTGCTATATAGATCATTGTGTATAATTATATAGATAAGTGTCTAGAAACAAATCACAACCAATAAAAAAATTGTGTCATGAACTAAGATACTATGTTTGCTCATTCCTTGTAACACATCCGTATGTGTCAATTTGAAAATCGTATAACTTTTTTAATTGTTATGTTCCAATAAGACATTTGAACTAAAATTTACAAAACAACTAATTTCTGTCGTAAAATAAATAAATTTACATAAGAAATATTTCTTTATGTAAACCGCATCTTATGTGCTGCTTATATTTGAAACAACCCAATTCAACAATTTGAGTTGATTAACTCTGTAGAGATTAATTTGTTAGCAGAACTGCGTTAAAGTCGTCAAACTTCAAATAGGATCTACTTATATCCCAATACGTAGATTGTATAAATGGACTCAATATAAAATAAAATCATCTTAAAAAAACGCATTCCTTAAATATTACAAAAAGTTATAGAAATAATGAGAGAATATTGTTGTTTTTCGAACTCATAAATATTTGTTACCTGTGATGCTTGCTCCGCATATTTATTTTGTGCTTCTTGCGCTATGTCCCTGGCGCTCTTAGCATTACCCCCAGCTTCCTCCAGATCGTTTATAACCAGCTGCGTCATCTCTTTAGCTTGCTCCACTGTCTCTTTAATCTTTGGTATTTGTTTTATTTCGTTCATAGCTCGTTGACGGGACTCCTGAACCTGGTTGCTAAATTCTAAAATGTAAATACAACATAGATGTAGCAGTTAATAATATAATATTCCAAAATATTGTTGTAAGGATAATTTGTCAAACTTTTGGATTCCTGCTCGCCACATACTGTAAGAAAATGGTTTCAAATTAACTTCTCTCAGTCTACTTATTTTTTATATCAATAATCAACACAACTTAAAATCAATTAAATAACTCAATTCTAATTCTGGTGATTCACACAGATAAAGTGAAAATTAAACAATACTTTAGTAATCCTTATGCATATTGAATACGAAGACAGGTCAGGTTCTCATTTTCACAGTTATATTATTTGCAGAAAGAAAGAATATAGAAATGACTAATGTCCGATTTTCAAAATCACAAACAAAAATGTCTGTTTTTAAACGGTTTAAAACATTTAGTTTTATGTTCCATTTATCATTGGTTCAAATCTTCCGTTCTATTGTTGAGTTACTTTTACTTAACCGACTCAAAATATTATGATGATAAATTCAATCTTCAATCCTCAAATTCTGATGCTGGGTGGTGTCTGTCTAAACTATGAAACCTGGGTATCTGCTGGTTTTAAATTAGTATTGTGGGTCTCAAAGTAGAGACTCTGTCATTAAACTCAAAATTCCAGCTCATCAGTCCTGAAGCTGTAATGATATGGGCTTCCTAAACTTGACATTCTATTGATATCAAATTGGTAAAGTAGTTCACAAAAATTGGCTCCAGTCATTGAAGAAATTTAATAAAATCAATTTCAGCAAGTAACGCAAACTAAAAAATTAAAAATAAAATAAACTAAAAAGTTAAAAATAAAAAACTAAAAAGTTAAAAGTCAAATAATTCATTGTAAAATCTGTGATGATGTACTAAAAGTTCGAAAGTAATTATTGATTGCTTAGTGTGGGACTTTGATCAGACTAAAATAAAATACTGGGACGGATTTTGTAAAAACCTTTCATTTATTGGAGTTTGACAATTATATCTAGCGTTAGCCAGTGCTCTTCAGCTTAATGCTTGTAATTAAATTGTTTGTAATAATATAGCATAACAAAGATTTTTATACCTAAGTTAGAATTAAATGCACCACACGATTTTTTTTATCTCATTATTATTCTCTCTATTAAAAGCTCGAAAATAATTCGAGCTTTTAGTACATCAATGATTGTATAATAAAACCATTTAAAAAGTTTTTTACACTTGTATTTTTGTCTTATTATAATGTGGTATTTTTGTCTTATAATAACACTATACGGAATAATATACAATACGGAACAATAATATGAAATCATCATTCAATCAAATTTGTTTTCAATAATTTTATTAAATAAAAAATTAAAAAAAACAGTCGTATCTTTTCTGTTCATTGTATCAGGTGATAATAGAAGACAAAGTAAAATGAGCATATTAATTGAGAAAACTAATAAATTAATAATATGTGTCTAGTATATAATGATTATACCACATTATAATAAGATGTGTAGACTTTATTATGGTAATAAATACTGTTCAGAGTACAAGTAATGTCTTATTAAAGGCAAATAGACAGATTTTCAGGCAGAGTCATTTTCTCTGTCGCAGTGACAATCCGAACAAATGATTGACTTTTTTCTTCACTAAATTTCATGCTAAAATATTTGCTTTATTTTAACTCATACTATTTTACAACTATTCATTAAAATCAGTCCCACAGCAAGTGGTACACTTTCATATAGCAGTGTTAAAACTTATGAAACTTTAACAATTCTCTATCCACAATATGTAACTCTAAAGACCATCACAAGAAGGCAAATGAAACTAGAGCAGGTATGGCATTCTAAGGCTGTATAGTTATAATGATTATAAAAAAATAATATATACTAACGCTTCAATGTGTCATGTATGGTCCAAGCGTCTTGTAAAGTGCTATTAGTCTGTTTTACAGCCCGCTCGGCCTTGGCTCTTATTTGGTCGAGACGAGAAAATATATCCTGCAAGTCCTCCTGCTTATCCACACCCAAGTCCAGCAGTTCACGAGCTTTGTGTATCTGATTGTCGAGAGCGGCGAGCATGTCTCTATGCTCTTCGTTCAGACGATTCGCTTTGGCTTGAACATTATCAGCCTGGAATTTAATATTATTAACGTTTTTCATTATTTAAAAGTATCATTGTGATTGATCCTAATGGAATTAAAGCATTGCGGAAAGCTAGGTAAATGTACAAAACGTACCTCCTTAATCATGATTGCGGCATGCTTTTGAATTTCAGCTGCATCAAAACTAGCTATGTTAGTTGAGTTGACTTCGGCATAAATATCAAGCGCATCGTTGTAGGCTGCCACAGCCCTTGACAGAGCTTGGCCTGTAAGGTTCTGAATCGTCTTGAGCGTGTTTCCGGCAACCACCATCTCATTTGTCAATATTAGCAGTTCATTGCTGCCAAAAAATACAGGTAATTTTCTAATTATTTCATATTTTGATCTCAAAATTATAATTTGTATACTGCTATGTGAGCTTTTGAAGAGTTTAAATAACTTTTTAACCAAAGCACTTTCAATATCATCTAGTTTCGAAAAAAGGATCATGAAGCCTCTCGCTCAGAGCCACTCGACACAAAACGTTCTCAGAAAAAGCATTGCCAGAAAAATGTTTACAGAACATTAATATGAAATCATCATTCAATAAAATTGATTTTCAATAATTTTATAAAAAAAAAATCTAAAAAAACCGACATGCCTTTTCCGTTCATTGTATCAGGTGATAACAAAAGACAAAGTGGTATGAGCACAATCATTGAAAAAATTAATAAAGGAGTAATATGTGTCAAGTAATCATTACTATAAATACAATAGTTTTTCTTGGTTACTTAGTAACTCAAAAAATTGTTCATTTAGAACTAACATATGGAATGACATTATGCCAGAATATTAAACAGATCGTAAGGTTACTTTAACATTATCCAGTTAGTTTTCAATATTGAAATATTTCAAATTCGTCCATATAAAGAATGTTCCCTGAAATCTCAATTAAAAAATTAAGTGCACATGTACACTTCATCATAAAAATTGGTAAAATTACAGAACAGTTTTATATCTCTTCCTGTAGAAGTTCTTTTACTAAAGAGTCTGAAAGTGGTAAAATAAAAAAAAAAACAAGGGTTGGATTTTTTGGTGATTAATATAATTCCTTATAAAATAATTTAGAAAAAAACATGGTTTCAAACCTAATATTGGTCTGCTGGCCAATACCATCCTTGGCCAATTTGTAGGCGTGAAGTGATGTATTATATGCATTGTCAGCCACTTGTCGTACAATCATGGCTTCCTTCTCTAGTTTCTCAGCAATCAACCTCGCCTCTTGAGCTAACACGGACATTTGGGTGGATTGTTGGCCAAATTGATCAGACCTGTTCTGTGCCTTGGCCAGGGCAGCAGCTCCCTCATTTTGTAGATTGTCCCAGGCGAGCTAAAACAAGAATATGTTTTTGATATAAAGATTTTACATAAAGATTGGATTGGACATAAAGATTTTGTAAACAGAAATTAAATTAACTCAAGTGCGAAATGTGTCATCCCCTTATGGCCATATTATACAATGTTATTAGGTTAAAATGGCAGTAAATTATTTCATAGTTCCCAAACACAACACAAGATTTTACTGTTCCGGTGATTTGGAGAGCAAGTCAAAAGGAATGCCCCATAAAAGGAATAACTTTTATGGCATATTTTGTATAGCCAATTTCTAAAGGATATCGGATCAACAATGCTCTGAATGTCCAATTAATTTAAGGACAAATTGTCAACAGTGCATTAAAGGCTATTAAGGCATATAAGGATTAAAAGAACATTTAAATAAAAGTAAAAACACATTTCAAATTTGAAATTTGACAGTAATTTGCAAATAGAAAAAAAAATTTCTATTCTAGGTCTATTTTTTTAATTAAATTAATTGTGAACAGCTTTATAACTGTTATATACATTATTTTTTACAACTGTCGGTTATTTTAAAAGTAAAGAAGCAGTTAAATAATCACGTTTGCCTAAGGGGAACTTGGTTTACGTTCACTAATTCACTAATCCACATTGCAAGAGCCAATGGTTTCAATCATTGCTTCTTACATCCCACATCCATTATTATATCATATTTGTAAACTACATTTTAAGACTAACATCTCTGTCTCATTTATACTAAATTGACCCTTAATAAATTACTTTTATGTAAGCCACACATTCATCTGGTTGAAATTTTTTTTGGCATTTATTCCTGATTCTTTGACTTATCAATGTTGAGGGAATATCACAAAAGCTTAAGGGGAAAAACGCTGTTAAAATCGGTATCAACAAAATTGAACTTATGTTTCATGTGTATAGATTATTGTTAGTTACATTGTACTAGAGTCATAAAATATTCATTCCAATAGTAACAGTACTTACGTTCCAATCCTTCCTTGCTCCTTCAATAATGGCATCTGCATTCTTTACGCTGTCCGCACCCTCTTTACCAGCCACATTAGCCTCTTCCGTAGACTTCTCCACGTTATCAAGAAGATCGCTGCAAATGTAAAAAAGGATAAAATTAATTTCTTATGTAACTTGTTCAGGATTTCAGACATTTCGTCTCATGTTTAGTACACTCGTTACAGAACTCATCTTGCTTCTATCCTTATGAGTCTCAGTATTATCTTCTAAAAGGTGTACCTTATTGTCACTTATAAAGTATTATACCTACCTATCATATTCCATATATAGCTATGTAATTAGCTTTGGTTAAATAATATTAAGTCCTTGATTAAGTAATATATGGCCTAAGGAATAACTTACCTAACATGATCCAATCTATCATTCAGCTCATCAACCTTCTGCGCCAAAGTTTTCCCACCATCTCCAATTCCAGCAGCATCGGCAGCCTTCTGAGCAAGACCATCAAGCGTAGACTTTGCTGAAGCCAATTCCACATCAAAATCTGAATTCTGAACCACAGTGGGATCTTTCGATATCTTGAAGAGAACCTGTTAAATACAATCAATTAATGTTTTATAAAATTTATTAAAAGATTATTTTTTTTCCTGTTTTGAAACTTTTCTTTTAGCTCGAAAGTGGTTTAATACTCTTTCTAAATTTTCTATTGTTTATTACATTATCTATTGTGTCTTATTTATCATAATTTCTCAGAGGATAAAAATGTGGATTAGACGAACAGTGATGTGGGTTCCTGATATTGAACATTAAATTTGCCTTGAAATTTAGACCTTTATACAACGTTCATTCAACACAAATTGATTTTCATATTCACATAATTAAGGTTATGGAAATATGACAATCAGTTTGGATTGAATTTTCATATTTACTCTTTCTAAAGTTTCTATTGTTTAATGCATTTCTATTGTGTCTTATTTATCATAATTTCTCCGAGGATAAAAATGTGGATTACAGGAACAGATATGGATCCCTGATATTGAGCATTAAATTTGACTTGAAGTTCAGACCTTTATGCAAAGTCCATTCAATCCAAATTGATTTTAAGCTGTACAACACATTCTTTAAAAATAATAAAATGGTTCATAGATTAGGGACAAAACAATTTTTAAGCTCGACTGTAAACAGATAATTCATCATAATATAATTTACCCCTTGCAATTCATCGAGACCTTGGCGATGCTGGTTAACGGAATCCTGAACCAAGTTGTAGCAAGCAGGGCAATCTTCACACCCATTTGGTCCTTCGCGATTATGTTTGTTTTCCTTGCATCTATAATATAATTTTTCCATTATTATACTTTTAATTTTTATTTCATAATGTATATGTTTTCTTCCATAGTATTTCCTTGTGAAATGTATAAGAGTTAAATATAACATGAATTCCCTAAACTCTCCATATTAATTACCATATTCCATCTTCAGTGTTCGCCCGTTTTAGCTTTCTGCACTCTTTCTCCATGTATACTTAAACTACTATATACCAAATCTCACTTTGTGCGTGACAATAAATGACAGGTTAAGCCTTCATAAGTGCACAAAATTGGCAAAAATTACAATAGATCATAGTAGAGTCTGGGCATGTTCCTTAGCCATGAAAGCAAAGACTTTCAAGATGGTACAACTTGTCATCATCTGATGACATTTTATGAAAAGTAAGTCCTAATTCATTTAATTTTGAAAATTTGTTGTGAAAATTTGTTTTGAGCAAAATAATTTGTACCTTATAATTCAGTTGATAAAAATAAAGAAAAAGCGGAAAAGATATTGATCAGCCATTAGAAAAGTATCCATTAAAAGAAACTGTTCTGAAAGCATTGGAAGCACTTGGCGATTTATATGGGACAATAGTCAGAGATATAGCATAATGTTTGATGTTCATTCAATTGCAACAAAAGTGAAATAACATAAGAACTGTTTTGATGTTTTTCTTTCACCAGCATCAGACTAAAAAAAGACCAACCTTTAAATGAAAACATGACACTGCCCATGTAGATATTTTTCATTATATGGAAAACTAAAAAGATTATAATTTAGTTGATTTAATCAAAAAATTTATATTCAGTTCCTACCTATCACATCGACGACCCTCCACATTCTCCTGGCAAGGGCATTGGCCATTCCGGTCGCACTGCTCACTGGTTGAACCATGCTGGTCGCAGTCGCAAGACGTGCAACCCTCGCTCGAAAAGCCATAGTGAAACGGTTTGCATTGGTCACAGTGAAGGCTAGAAATTATATTGACTTTAATTAATTAGTGACATTTTATGTAAATCATTTGTAAGCATTATCTTAAGAATTTACCACATATGTTTATTTGATTATGTCCAGACATAGTATAGTAACTCGTTATTAAATGAGTTCATGATGATGACCTTACGGAATCTGCATAAGTCAGCAAGTCAGCACATATGTTCCATTCTTTACTAAAAATACTAAATATTAGTCCTACTCTGTTATTATCATGAAGTTGAAGTATCACCGGTGATACTTCTAAAAAGCTAATTATAATTTGTTGTTTACTATGACTCATGATGTGGTTGTTATTAATCTAATATTGATAAATGAATCAATATTGCATATGATATTCAAACATTAAGAGGCTTTATAAAAATTAACTTATGCACACACACACACATATATATATATATATATATATATCACACACACATATATATATATATATATATATATATATATATATATATGTGTATATATATATTATTTATATATATATATACACGCGGGAATCAGTATCGGACAAAGAAAGACGTTATTTGTTGACTGAAAAATAGTTAATTGTTATTAAAATAAAATTGAAAAGATGACTATTTTCAGAAAATTGAAAATAATATTCATAATTATTTATCATCTTTTTTATACAAATGATACTTAAGCACATTATTCAGCCCCGCTCAGGGGAATAACCAGCAAAAAACAATGTCTAGCTGCCCGAGTAAGCACTGAGCTCCTAGCAAATGTTAAAAAGAGTTACGTGTAATATTTTGTTTTGCACTCAATTAGAAAAAGGGTGTGTTTTACGTTTTACTTCGATTATTCCTTTTTTTGATTATTCTTCCCGGACACCGTGTATATATGAATATATATACATTATTTTTATTTTTTGAAAATAAAAATTTTTTGTAAAACCGTTTATCATATTTTTCTATAATTCTATGAGTCCTTACAGTAGATCCTGAATAAATTAAACCATCATGAGTTATAAAACTGTCATAAATTACATGATGAACTACCGAAAAATTATATATTCTCCACTTGTGTTATCTCCACTGTAATCAAATATTGTTAGGCGCATACTCTGTCTTAGTGCACTCATATGCTAATTAGTGATGAGTCAACGGTAAGTTGAATGTGTTATCAAAAATTTACTTTATTGCTGTAAATATTAAATTAGTTGCCAAAAATATGACCTCAGTTAATTGTCAACAATTACATACACAGAACATAAAACAAGATAAAAGCGGTATGTTCGGGGAACTGTATGAAACAAGGACATATTCCCATTTCGTCGAGGACATATGACTGGCAAAAATTTGGTAATGCTTTTGAGTACAGATATCTTCTACTAATTAAAAGGTACGGAATTAAAAGTTGTGCTTAAGCAAACTGAACCTATCTTCGTGGGAAACCAGTTCTCTCATCCAGCAGCTTTAATTCATTTTTCCTTTATAGAGGGGCCTTTAGGATACCTAAAAGCATGCATTTAAATGAGAAAATCCTTTGATTTTAGGTTTATAATTGATGTAAGGGTTAAAATATTAAACGTTCACAATTTCAATGCTTGGCCCTTTCTTAAACTGCCATGAGTTGTTCACCCTTTCTTAAACATATATTATTCACTTCGGTCAAAGATTTAAAATATTAGACGCAAATGACACATAAATGCTTGACAACCGTAACTAAATGGCAGTGGTAAAACGTATATGAGTAAATATTAATGTATAAACATTTAACATTGTTTAATCTTACGAAACTTTTATTTGTACCGAAACCAAACAAACCTGGGTACAGAAATAAAAAACATGTTATGAAATGACTTAATGCCAGAAAAATATACCTTTTTGGAATCTGTGTGAATTGTAGATGTTTTTGAAATAACGTTCCACAAGATTGCCATACATTTTTTAACACCAACATTGTTCAAAATCACTTTACATGTTTTGTATAATGCACATGTTTCAGCGTTTAATTTTTATGCTGCTAATAATAACGAATGAATAACATTTTAATTAGGAAGACGAATGTTCTTTTAAAGATCTCGGACAATAAAAAAGGAGAAATAGTAATAACACCTAATAACATTTTTTTTTTCATGCGCAATGAATGTCGTTATGAATTCAGTGACTCAATGTTATTATAAATAGCAAGTTTTATCTAACGAATGAATAACATTTTAATTAGGAACACGAATGTTCTTTTAAAGATCGCGGACAATAAAAAAAGGAGAAATAGTAATAATATCTAATAAAATTTTTTTTTTCATGCGCAATGAATGTCGTTATGAATTCAGTGACTCAATGTTATTATAAATAGCAAGTTTCATCTAACGAATGAATAACATTTTAATTAGGAACACGAATGTTCTTTTAAAGATCTCGGACAATAAAAAAGGAGAAATAGTAATAATATCTAATAAAAATTTTTTTTTCATGCGCAATGAATGTCGTTATGAATTCAATGACTCAATGTTATTATAAATAGCAAGTTTTATCTTAATCGGGACATTTGCTTTTGAACTATCAGCGACCAAGCAACTCAATCGGGAAGAAAATGAGAAATATGGAGACAATTGAGTACTGCACTGTTATAAAGTTCCTTACCAAGCAAGAAAAATCGGTTCAAACCATACTGGAAGAGATGGCATCTGTTTACGGGGACTCTCGCCTAGGTAAAACCATGATATATAAATGACACAATATCTTTAAACGATGTAGGAATTCACTTGAAGTTGACCCACGGCCTGGATGGCCAATCCAAGGAACTAGTCCGGAAATCATTAAAAAAGTCAAAAAGCTAATATTGGAAGACGTTAGATTAAAAATAAAACAGCTCGCAGAAATGAATTGTCGGATACAACCATTTTAAAAATTCTTCACAATCATCTTAGGATGGATAAGGTGAGCACTAGGTAAGTGCCGAGAACGCCTACTCTGCCTCAAAACACATGAAGTGTTCTCGTGCATTTTTGGACCACTGTAGCGAAGATAAGGATGAATTACTGAGTCGAATTGTTACTGGGAACAAAACTTGGGTTCATCATTATAAACCTGAGTCCAAAAAGAACTCTATGCAGTGGCACAAAAAAGTTATACCACCACCCAAGAAGTTTCAGGTGTCACAGTCGGCTGGAAAAATCATAATGACAGTCTTTTGGGACTCAAAAGGGGTCCTATTACTACATTATAGAGATAAAGGCATCTGTAGAAACAGAGAATACTATGCTTCAGTCCTAGAGCAATGAATGATGAATGAATCCTAGAGCAAAGCTTGAATTCATCAAAGAAAAAAGAAGGAAAAAAATTAACCATAGGTTTCTTCCGCACTACAACGCGTCTTTTTACAAAAGTCGTGGTGCGTTGGTTGTCCTGCATCACCACCCACCTTACAGTCCTGACCTGGCTCCCTGCAATTATTATCTATTCCCAAAGTTAAAAAACTTTACGGAAAGAAATTTTCAAGCAATGAAGAAGTGAAGGATGCAGTTTCAGCTTACTTTTCGGGAAACTACTAACAAAAAACTTTAAATTGGGTACCATAAGATAAACTGATATCAAACGAGCAGGTATCTGTAAAGTTGGGAAGCCTAAAATGTAACATAATCGAAGCAACTTTAACTATCTTAAAATTCAAATCTACTCTATATTTTTCTTAGAAGAGTAAGCAAACGAAAAATTAAGATAAATTGGCATGGCATTCCTATAGTAAGACATTTGTAAAGTTTTTGATGTTACTCAAAAGTACTCCTTAAGAATCGAGTTTTATATGCAGTGCCCGGTATAAAGTTTTATGAGGAGTAAAATCAGAAGTTCAGAGCATACAAAGTTCAGAGCGTTAAAAAAAGTGTAACCATTAGATGGCCTCTCTGTGCAATATTTCTGTGCATCTTTAGAGTGAAATATCATGTTTATTTGGTATTTCCTTATGGAGTAATCGCAAAACAAAGTGTGACCCATATATTGGCATTTTCTTACTGTGCAATCGCAATGATGGAGTGTGACACACATAGCTTACTATCGTTCCCTTATATCAGGATGTAATCATTAAATGTGTGAATATTTGGTGTCATCTATATTACAAAATTAAAAAATCTCTTTTAATTTTAACTTCTTAGTCTGACGTATAAATTTGATTCTTGTTCATTTGTGTTTTACTTGAAAATAATTATATTGTCACAATTTTTCTTAAAGAATTTTCCATTTACGTTGAACAATATTGATATTTATATTTATATGCACTATATATATGATACTTAAGAAGTAAACTCCAGTCGTGCATCGGAGCTGACACGCACAATTTTGTTTCTATTATTTATTTAATTAATATGGATAGTTCACAATGCATTACCAATAGAAATTTATTTATTTTTATTGGTCCGTCTCTAACTTATATAAATTTCTTGTCAAAACAACTAAAGACCGAGTATTCCTAGGTATTCCCACAGTAAAGGAGGAAATCAAGGTAAGAATATCTAAATACAAAGACCACACTTTAAACCACACAAATGAACTTGCCGTTGAGCTTATGAAACCAAAAGTGATATATTCACGATAAAAAAGAAAAACCCCCGTTAAATAATGTTAATGAAAATTGAGCACAAAAATAAACATATAACAGAAAATTATCTATTTGATTGAAGTGACTATGTCATGGTATTTAGGCCACAAAAGCTACTGAAAAATAAATAAACCTATTGCTGAATGTCCATAATGTGATAGACTGCAGTAACAAAAAAAATGTTGATTTACAAATATCTGATTTAGCGAGGAACGCGAAGAGGATCTAGACACGATCAAAATGTCTTACTTTTAAAAAAACAAAATTTGACATCTTGGGAAATAGATGGTGAAATAATTTAAATCATCAGTGCAGAAATTATTAAGATTTCAATAGTTCTTTCTTGATATTGTTTTACAAGAAACTAAGTTACAGAGAAATGAGCAAAATTTTATTGCATTAACATTTCAATTATTATGAACTTTAAATGACCTAATGTATATGTGTATGCATATATATGAGGATAATTTTTTTCTTACCCAGTAACACCTGGCTTGCAGTGGCACTGTCCAGTAACGAGATGGCAAGTAGCGTTGTAACTTCCCTCCAGATTACAATCGCAAGCCTGGCATCCCTCGCCCGACATGATCTTGTAATAACCCTCCTGGCACTTGTCACAATTCCTTCCCGTAACATGGGGCCTGCAGGCGCACTGTCCAGTCAGAGGATCGCAAAGGGGAGGACCAGCTGCCGACTCCAGGGTTCCAACACTGTAGCACTCACAAGGACGGCAATCGCCTTTGGTGGGTGCTAGTGCGTTGCCATAGAAGCCTATTGGTAAAAAAATTTTTAGGTAGTAGTACAAAAAAATTTGCTATAGTCATTTAATCTTTAGATTTTTATTAATTATTAGTTTATGGGTATTTGCCCTCTTATAACGAGATGCTCTCAAAGGTGAAAAATGTTAGAAGTATTGCAACTAAAATTAACTGCCCCATAAGTATATTTTTTAGAAATACAAACTGTTGTAAGTAATGTACGTTTAGGGTGATACCACACTCAGATGAAGAATGCAACTTAGTGACGGTTATTTAAAGTCTAAACAATTTTGCTGAAATTTGCTGAATTTAAATGTTAACCATTTTTATTTTCAACTATTTACATCAATTTGAAACTTATTTACAGTGTAAAAAATATGAAATTCATATGTTTCAGTAAAATAGACGGTAAATACGATTTTAGTTTCTTAATTGTTTTCTTTGCTATTTAGACATTTATGTAACCTCTATTGGACCTTCCGAAGGTCCATGTGATTTTCTTTTTAATACTGTTTTTTTCCAATATATTCTACATACTTCAATGTCATTCATCAATAATTTTATTCCGTCTAACAATGCTCATTATAATATACTTTGGTTATTGCTTAAGTTCACGGTCAATAAACTTTGTTTCTTAAACAGTGGATTGGTAAGTATTACCAGTATGTTAAAAAATTTTATGGATGAGAACTATATACTATAACAATTAATTACTATAACAAATGTAATTAAGTGAACATTATAAGGAACTGAAAACAATCACAAACCATTGAGACAGCGATCACAGTGTTCTCCGGCAGTGTTGTAAATGCACTTTAGACATTGACCACTAGTTCTGTTGCAGTTCCCTACAGCATTCGGGTCAACGTTGAGATTGCAGTCGCAAGGCCTGCAGATGACACTGCCAAATTCATCTTGACCTGCTACGAAGTAACCATCAGCACAGAGGTCACAACGAATACCTGTAAGGGTGTAGATTGATTAGTTCCTTGTTTAATGAAAAACTAGCAAAGTATACAGTGTTGCTTGGTTTTGCGGGAAAGGAGTTTCCACTGCCCTAAGGTTTGTTGTTGGCGGGTAGGGAAAATTTGAAGGAAATCAGTTGAAAATTTTAGGAGCCTATAAAGGACATATTTACTCACACATTAAGTTTTACATGTCTATTGATGTGATGACATGTAAAACTTAATGTGTGAATGTAAATATGTCTTTTATAAGATTATGGATATGCTTAACCTTGGTTTTGTTATAAATACAGATGTCGAGTCTGGTTCTTCAGTTCAAACAGAATCCTTGCAGTTTTTATATTTTTACATCAAGTAATTAATATGAAGTTTCAAAAAATGTATATTAATTCATGGTATACCACGCATTGAAGCACAATTAAAGTCAAATATTTATATATATATATATATATATATATATATATATATATATATATATGTATATATGTACATATGTATATATGTATATATGTATATATGTATCTATGTATCTATGTATATATGCATGTATGTGTGTATGTATATATATATATATATATATATATATAAATATGTGTGTGTGTGTTAAATGTACACTTTGACACTAAAATATTTTATCTATACAATTAGTTTCCTTCATTATAAGTAAAATTTTGTAAATATTACAGCAGCCTCAAGTAATTGATATTAATCATCGCATTGTCAACAGGATACACACTCTCAAGCATCTTCAAAATTTTCTTCCGACTAGAATGAAAATCTATATTTGTTAGATTTTTATTATATATATGTGTTTTAACAAATCTGTACTTTGGCCGATATCGGACACTCAGGCCATATATGGATTAATAAATATAGTTAGTACAATCTTAACAGAGTTAATTTATTAGTATTTTGATATATATTTACGTATTTCTACTGCAAGGATGTGTACTGGTTAGAACACCAGTGTGATTTTTCCTAACATTAAACATAACACAAAATTAAAACTAAACATATTTTAACTTCATTAGAGTTAATATGGTTTATGCACCTCAGTCTTCTCAGCTCTTGGGTGTTATTGACTTGGTTTAATATGGTACGGTTTAATAGTCGTTTTTCATATTTTATGATGAATTCCTTGATCACCTCATTTCACTTAATATCCAGCTCATTGTGGAGTTCTTTGTTGGTTATGTAGTAGAAAGCATTTGTTACCAGATGGAGAATTTTGTTCTGACAAAGTTGTATTATCCGTTGATTTGATAGCTCGGTGCAGCCCCACACCATAAGACCAGACTGATTTAATTATAGACTGATAAATCAATCTTATATTTTAGGTTTGAGTTGGGAGTATTTTCCAATCAACCAGTATATTTTTTTCACTTTGAGATTGATTTGTTTAGCCTTTTTCTCATGTGGCATTTCCATTTCAACGTACCATCAAGATCGAGACTGTGGTATTTCGTTCACTCTGCTTCCCCAAAGATTTATTTTAAGGTTGCTGTAATTTATCCGCAACACAACTGACACGAACTGCTTTCAAACTATTAGGCTCTATGTTCCAGTCGCCAGTTCATTTGTGGATATTATGTACTACAGTTTCAAGTTTTTCTAATGCCTTTGAGTCATATTTTTTAACTATGATGACACACGCCAGCAAATGTACCGAGTACCATTTCTTTTGATGTAAGTATATCAGCAGTGGGAAGCAAGTAAAATAATGGTCCTAAAATACTTCCTTGAGGACATCTGCTAAAATTTGATGGAATTTTGAAAATATTCTTTCATGGGATGCTCTGAATTTTCTTTTAGAGAGGTGTAAATCAGCAATTGACAGAATTCTTCGGCAGCAATTTGCTCATCTTGTAAGTAAGGCCATGTTGCCATACTCTACCAAACTCTTGTAAGACATCTATAAATACTACTGGACAGCATTTTTTCTCTTCAATGCTTGTTCTGTCATAGATGCTATTCTATGTACTTGGTCTATTGTTGAATGATGTTTTCTAAACCCAAATTGGAAATCAGGTAGACTGACTAGTTGTTTAAGACATTTTAACAACAGTTTCTCAAGTAACTTAAAAATGACAGGTGGCAAGAATTTTAATCTATACAATGTTATTTGCTCAGCGCTTACCAAACTTTTTTATCGTAATTATTTATGCTATTTTCAAACATTCAAAAACATGATTCAACCACTAACCGACTATGGAAATGTGTGTAGCACACCTGATCTTTATAAAGAATATTTAAACAAGTTAGAACACCCCAAAATTTATGCATTTGATAAATCTTTGGCCCTAGAACATCAGACCATAGGTCACATCTCAAATGGTTGAAGATCCATATCAACTTCTCTTTAATGGCACTTCTCTTTAATACATAAAAAAATCCTCACAATCCAAGTTATTTATTTATGTATTTTATGTATCTAGTTGATACATATGGCGGACTTACAGCTACGAGATCAATCTCTTATAGCCAACCAGACCTCCCAACTCCAGTCCAGCCCCTATATATATATATACATATACATATATATATACATATTTTATGTATATATAGATATATATATACATATATATATATATATATATATATATATATATATATATATATATATATACGCAAAGTCTACTGGATGGATTTTGATGAAATTTGGTATGGTAATAGTAAATATCCAGGAGCAAAATGCAAATTTTTTTTTCCTAATATGTAAAGTCAATACGTATTAAAAATAAACTTGCAGAATTTTCCCTATGGACAATACTAGGTGATCAAGTGAACTAATGAACATCATAAAGGATGGATAATAACTCTCGGAATCTACTTTAGATTTCAAGATAGTTTATGTAATCTGTTTGTATGTCAAATATTATGTAGAATCGTTAAATATAAATGTGCAAAACTTTCTTTTAGCTAATTTTTAATAGGAAATGGTACTACGAGTTACCAACATTTGCAAATTGAACATCAAAATAGATATATTAAATAATGAATTAACCACAACCAAATTTATTTGATAAAACTGACATATTTAACATATGCTTACCAGCATATCCAGTAGGACACTCGGTGCACACGATGGTCTGATCGGCCATCTGGATGCAGGCCCCATGAAGCGGGCATGGGCATTTCGTGCAGTCGTTTTCGTTGCCGCTAAGGGCATTGCCGTAATAACCACGAGCGCATAGTTCACAATTGTCTCCACTTGTGTTGTGTTCACATATGCAAAGACCTACAATGTATAATATTTCACATTAGTAGTGATAAAGTATCACATTATTTTGTGTCAATAAAACCTTAGGAACTTTGATCATGTAAGCATCAAGGATTTAGTCAATTTGTTGACCACAGGTCAGATATAAATTCATAGTATTTTTTTAATTTGTTCTAAACTTAAAACAAATGAGTCTAGTTAGTAAAATAACTAAAAATAAATGTCTTATACAAAGAGGTATTTACGTATTCTACATATTTTTTTATAAGTCGGATTTAACCAGACCTAATAATAACATAATATACATATATAACTAAAATCTGGTAGTACTTATGGTACTACAAATGCAAGGTTTGGGACTCTATAGAAATTAATTTGAAGAACCAATATTTTTAAATGAACTCTGAATGATAGCCGAAACTGTAGTCTAATGAGAGACAGATTCAAAACAAAAATTTCACAACCACAAACTAATTGAATGTCTTGTGTAACAGGCCTAGGGTTTCTTCTATTCTCTCCCAGAGATTAGGGAAAACTCTATCTCAATTTCATGGAAAATTCAGAATGTTTCCAAGAAAAATAGTCACAAACTTAACTGCATTCTCGAGTGATATGGTGGCATTCCTAGGTAGTGTGGATAGTCACCCATTCATATTCCAATGTGCATCCCAAACTGAACCCAAACGCAAATGGAGGTCACATTGAGAGCGACTACAGGATAACATTATTGAGATATTGAAAAAAATGCGTTCTTGGAAAAATACTGTTTCGCAAAAATATATAAAGGACGACTTCGGAAAAGAAATTTAATTGTTATATAACGTAAAAATCCATTAATTAATAACGACTGAAGACCTTTCGAAACTGAGAAAATGAAAAGCTCAGTTACACAAATGGCCTTGTTTCTTGAAGTTGGTAAAACATTGAAATGCAAATTGAGCAAACAAGTTAACACAATATCAACTGGAGAAGCCATAACAAATGTATTGTTAACAAATTTGCAAGTAATGAATGAAAACTTAACAACAAAACTCAATGATTCACTCAAAGCAAAAAAATTTATGACATAACACAACCGTCATTTCATTAATTTTTTTACATAACCCTGAATACTACTTCTTGTAATAAAAAATCTGAACTGAAGTAACTACTTCTTTCAAATCACAGGTTGTGAATGCAATCAAAATGAACTCCTCTAACACAATGAGTAATTGCCAGAAAAGAACCCTTCTTAGAAACATTATTACAAAACAATTTCAGGAAAAAATGTTATCATCTGTTAACATTATACAAATGCTATCGATGGCAGGAAACGTTGCTACCAATATTAGAAGTGTATTTCTCTGATGAAGCTGTCAATGTATAGTGGACAAAATAAGATATCTCAACCCAAAGGGCTTGGCATCCGGCTATAACCTTCTTGGCGTCTTAAAATAGGTCACGTTATTAACGTAGCAAAATTTACTTGTTATTGTTGATGATAAATACCTTATTGAAATTAAATATCTCTATAAGGGTCGATGCAGAACACTGTACAATATGTTACAAGTGCCATCTGGTGATAAATTAATAAAGGTTCAGTTATATTGTTGTCATTTTTTCACGTGAAGTCCCCATAGCGTACATTTTGTAATCAATCAAAATTGTTATAAAATGGCATAATATGTCTGATTTAAGCATTTTAGTAATCTGTAGGTTTTTGTACACTTTTATACTACACACCCTATTCAGACACAATAAGACATTTTGCTTGATTATACTATAGAAACTTCACACAAATGAATACACAATGCGTTTACTATCTTGCCACTAGATGGTGCTGATAGCAGTTTTGTATAATCCATATAAAAATTAATAAGGCTAAGTAAATTTGTTATGATAAAATATAATTTCATTATAACAAAGTTAAAATTTATGATATTAAAATAAATATTTTTAAATTCATTTGGAATTTTAACCCATGCAGATTTAATTACTTTTCTGCGACCTGCCAAAGAGGTTTACATTTTTTTGTACAACAAAATCATATTTATGATTTTGTTCAGAGAATGCGGAGAACCCACCTGTTTCAGAGTCGCAAATCTCAGCGTGTCCGTTACATTCACAAGGTATACAGGGCATGAAAGGTCCCCTCGAAGCTGGGCTGTGTCTATAGCCAGGCGCACAAGATTCGCAAAACTGCCCAACGTATCCTTCAGGGCATGAACACATCTCGACCCAAAGGGCTTGACGGCCAGCGGTACCCCTTCTTGCTGTCTCCAAACTAAAGTTGTCAAAGAAACCTCTTCCTTCTGGTGTATAGGTGCCCCTAATGCGGACAGCTGTCAGGTTCGACAGAATGGATAGGTAGCCAAAAGCTGAGAGTTTTGGGCTCCACCCATAATCAGGATGCTCATTAAGTCTGAACGTGTATTCTGTGTTCTGTGGGAAAGATAATGTGTTCGATTGTAAGTTAAATTTGTTTTCTCTAAGCCATAATATATAACTAGCAATGATACACATATTACAGTAATAAACATAAATCGCATTTGCATTTAGGCAGTTATATCACTGATTCACACATTTATTAATTAAGGGAACATCGCAATGGTTGCATATATTAAACATTTCGCAGATCTATTAATAACAATGTTACATAATTAATTATTAAACAAAACATAATTCTAAAGCATGAATCTTAATTTTCTAAATTATAGTTTTTTAACTTCAAAAGCTGAGTACCTAGTGGTAGGATTAATGTTAGAGACATTATTTTCAATATCAAATTTTTTTTTTGTCAACAATAAATAGATAGGCTAACCCTGTTAAGAAAAATATATATATTTAAACCTTCATTCTGACTCCTGCTAAGGTGCCGAAGCAACTACAACACGGCAGTCCATTGGACTTATGTACCGATTCAGTGCAATGTTATCTGTTATCATGTCGGTGTCTTTAGTTAACAATTTGTATCTAAAAAATTTCATCCCTGTACTTATTGTTGCAAAAATAAAATTAAAGTTGCAAAAATGAAGATATATTAAACTTTTATTAATACAATAAAAATTTGGCTTATCCTAATTTTATACCAACTTATATGTAAATAACTTAAACCACATACTAATCAACAAATAACTCAAACCATACTTTTTATCACTAAAATAGTTTCACACACCTTGATACCCGGTTCAGGATTTCCTTGTCCGAATATGTTAATGGCCACATAATTGCCCGCACCTTCTAGAATGACATCAGATGACGAGGCGTAGGGATTCTCTTCGCCTATACGCAAAGTGAATCTAAGGTCCCTGTTGTAAGATGCCCTTTGATCTCCAAGAAAGCGATCAGGAGCAACAAAATATAGTTGTTCATTACCCTGAGCAGCAAGACCTGAAAATGTTAATTATTATAATTTTAAGATTGTGTAGTTTGAGAGAGCTTTCAGTAAAGACAAATGCCATAAGGAGTGGTATTATATTAAAAAATATAATAATATCCCTATACAAAGACTTTCGTTTTAGGTCTCCATTTTCCCAGAAAGAATATATATTCCCAATCAATCACTAGACAATCAAAAGGTTAAAAAATTTAATCCGGGTTAAATACCTTACTTTCTTCTTCCCTATCATACTTCTTTATGTAAATGAATTTAAAAATAGTATAAATGAATATAAAATATTTCAAGGTTAAGATAATTTTTTTTTATTAGTCTACAATAATCTTATATTTTACGTTATTTTTTTAAATTAAACATTCTCTCTAAAGAAATAATTTGATATGAGAAACTATCAGGTTTTTATCTCATAATACCCATTTCTATATTTAACAAAAATATTTTAACAATTTACATACAATGTAGAGAAAGTGATTACACTTTCTCCACATTTTTGCCATTAGATATTGCGTTAATTATATATTAAATAAAATACCACCACATACTTCCATTATTTTTAGCCTATGTATATATACATATTTTAACTATTTCAAAAATATTTTCAAAAGGCATTGTCAAAAAGAGATGAGGTTGGCGATACTGTGATTGACGATAGCAGGATATTCAGAGAAAACTTTCTTTCTTCATTCTACTTTCAGCTAAAGAATAATTCTGAGAATAGATAACTCAGATTTATTTTAAATATTCCTCTTTAGCTGAAAGATTAGTGTTGCCGAGAGAGTTAAACATTTAATAATTTACATTGATTCATACATGTATCAGTATCAATTGTTGTATTGAAAAATTGAATTAATTATTGAAGTGTTGTAGACAATAATCTACGTAATATACAGCAGTTATTACATATAACACCAAAATAAAATGCCTTCAACAATTTATTCTAATTAAAATCGAAGTCCATCTTTTTACCAACGCCGCAAACCTATGCATGATATTGTAAATTTTTTATATTTTATTTTATACTTTTTATTTCTTTATATTTAATATCTGAATTTATTATATTTTATTTTATACTTTTTATTTCTTTTTATTTAATATATTTTATATTTAATATCTGAATACTTTTTATTACTTTATATTTAATATATTATATTTAATATTTAATATATTTTATATTTCATATCCGAATTTATTATATTTTATTTTATACATTTTATTTCTTTATATTTAATATCTGAATTTCTGAATGTAAATAGCAAACATCTGAAAATCTCTTTAATATTTTGAAGCACCTCCAAACTCTGTCTTCATTTCAAATTCACAGTCTTAATGATTCATGGCTATTGTACACCTAAGTCTGGTTGAACCTCTCGCCTCACCCATATCATTATTTATCAGTTATGCTCTTATATAATACTTAATTCCAAACTTGTGGTGTTTTTATGTTCCAAAAGAAATTGCTCATGTAACAATAATTTGCCTAATATATGAGTGGATTGAAGTCTTAAATAACCTCATTTATCTCAAAGTCGCAAACGTAGTGATTATTCACATAAATTCTATCGACATTGTTTTATTTAAAAACAGTTACCCTTTCAATAAACGTTAATATCAAAATGAAATACAAACTAAGCAACTCACCAACATTCTGAGTCATTGCGTTATACTTCAGAGGAACACTGTTATGCTGACTATCTTGGCCAGTCCATTTTTCAGTGCCGCGCACAAACATGGATTCCATGGGAACTTGCGAATAATCACTTGCCGAACGGCACTCTGAGGAATGACCATAGCAGAAACATGGAGTGCAGCCAAATTCGTTATTCCGGTCAAGATTGAAGAAGCCCGGTTTGCACCTAAAAAAAGGAAAATTCAAAATTTATAGATTTCTTATGACCATGGTTGTCTTCAAATATGTACTCTTATTTGAAACATCACAAATATACAGATTTTTGAAAGTGTATATTTTTTTTCATTTTGTTGGCTTTCATTTTTCATATATTCTCTCTCTTTCACACTATTTTATATATGTCAATCTTCACCTCACCCGCTTAAAATATTCTAATGTTCTTTAGTAACTAAATCAACTTTGCATTTTTCCTGACCTCTTCAACATTTCCTACTACAGTATTAGCATATATCATAACAATTTTTCTGCTATTAACCTCCAAAATAAAGATGAAAATGAGGCATTTTCATCTTTATTTTCATTTATCCATGCCTGCGCCAAACACTGCCATTTTTTCCCTTCCTTACAAAACTTGTTGAGCATATTGATATAAAAAATACAGTATTTATTTTAATAAAACGAACTATTTTAAAAAAGGGGGGGGAAGCCTTTTACAATGCTTTTAAAAAAAAACGAAATTGGTAACAGAATTTCCTCAATCTTTATGTAGATGGACACAAGAACACCTTAATTCTTTTTCATTTTATACCACTACATATTATGATATACTTTTATTGACAATACTCACTCCCTGCAACGCTTCCCTTCGACATTCTCCTTGCAATAGCAAACACCGCTATACGAATCACATTGAGGTGTATTGGCGTAGGATCCCTCTTCGCTGCATCCACAAGCACCGCAACCCTGGTTTGTGAATTCGTAATGATTCGGTGCACACTGGTTGCACTTTTCACCAATGACACCTGGTTTACACTGGCACCGACCTTCACTGTTGCATTGCAATGATCGGGAGCCTGGTGAGAGAATAGAAATTATGAAAAAATTCATTTGAAAAAATTTTTTAAGGTTTGCAGTAAACCATAACATTAAAGAAGGACTATACTACTTATTTTCAGAAATTATTTATATATGCAAAGAAAAATTTATGTTTTTGAATATTCAAGAAAGTTTGTACAATTATTTTACTGTCTAGTGCTACGACAATTCAAGAAAACTACTAACAAAAACTTAATTAGATTAAAATTAAGAAAATGCGTTAAATTAGCCTATTCAACATTTCACTCTAGATTAGAACAAAACGACCACTTATGTACAAATACTAACACTAATGACTACTAACTAAAAATTAATGAACAACTTAATTTTTTTTGTCGGTAACCCAAACACAGTAAGTCTTAACTAGTTAAAAGAATTTGATTGAATAAACGCTAAAAAAATTGTTAAACTTATGTCTATTAATTGATAATGTAACAATCTTTTAATTTAACATTAAATTAATTACCTATACTAAACTTTTGCGAAGGATCAAGTTAAATAAAGTCTATGGGGTTAAACTTGTCTTACTATTAATTTAACTCACCTGTAGCATTGCAGTTACAGGCAACGCAAACGTTATCTGCCCTCTGGTAGAAATTTTCCTTACAATGTTCACAATTAGCTCCGTCGCGGTTTTCGGTACAATCCAAGCAGTGTCCACCATGGCCCGACCTCTCGTAAAGATCTTTGTCGAAGTAGCAGCGGTCGGAAAACCCGTTACAGTTACAGGCTGTGATTATAATAAAATTACACGCTCATCATGTAATAATAATTGTATTAAAAAGAATGAAAGTGATTTATTGTAATAAGTAGTAATAAATAATAATTTAGCACATTGGCATAAGTTAATCGTTCTTGTTGGCTAATATAATTTAACAGAAAGTTATAAATACATAACATTTAATAGATATAAAATATTTAAAACTGATATATCTTAAAGTTTCAATGCAAAAAAACTTAACCTGCCATATCAATGTTTTCAAACGATTCCTAATATGAATAAAAAATAACATATAAAATTAGTTTCGCAATGCTTATAATAATATAAGCATATAAATAAGTTTTAAATAAATATAAAATGCTTTACAGTTTTCACACTGAAGTATATAAATGTATTACAAAGCTATAATATAAGATCATTTTCATGTACAGTTATGCAAAAAGTTTTTCTTCCATTCATTTTATAGAATTCTTATGACATATATAGGAATATAAGACGTTTACTAATTAATCATACATTTAATAGCTATATATAAACTCTTGCTCTAATAATAACTTAAGTTTTGTAAACTGTAATAAAACAAGCTTTTAACATGTGTAGGAAATACAATCCGACTAGCATTTCGCTTAGCGCAGGACATAAATTTGCTTAATTGCAATTTATCAAATTTAAATTAATTTTAGTAAACAGTATTTTTCAAATAAAAAAATAATCATTTTAAATATACAAAATATCCTATTAGGATTCTGAATATTATAATTGATGTTTAATAATCCAAAATGTCTTGTAAAAAAATATTATGATATTAAAGTACGTATTAGATATACAGAACAACATTTTTTTATTTCGTGAAGTAGTTGCATTTATCCGACATATTCACATTCTAATGTAACACTCCACAAGTAGTTAGCAAATAAAACAATCGATTGAGGTTTGCACCCGCATTAGTAGATTTATTAAAATTATTCATTTAATTGAGTGCCCAATGAACATTAATTTGCCTCGCATTAATTAACCGTACTTTGTCAAGTTTCTTCTTACGCTTATTGTTACTATTACTACGTTATAGTGTATTATATATCATTACTTGAAGGTTCAGGCGATGTTAACATGATGTATTAAGGATGCAATACAGAACGTTAGATGTAGTTAACTATATTTAAAATGAAATCTTAAATCCACATATACATGTAACATAGCTTTTTTTTGAAATTGCAAATGTTTTGATAGATATTTTTTTAATTTTTATTTTAAAGGTAACATGTACAGATGTTTAGCCTCTCGTTTACTTACATATATTTAAGAAATAAATAAAACAAAATGCGACTTAATTTTTTTATTGATGGTTTAAGTGAAACAGGAGATAAAAAGACTTCCGAAATTTAAAAAAAAATCCGCAGTACTATGACTTCTGTAAGTATGATGGTTTTTCTTGCGATTCCATAAATAAACGAATTTTGTAAAAAACACAAATGTTTCGTAAAAAAATTATAAGTCATCCGTTTCTATGGTAAATCAATACGCGTGTAGGATATTACTTTCAATGAAAATATGGTCATATTTTTTTTAATATTTTTTAATACGTAAAATTTCTTTTCATAAAATTTTGAAAAACATTCACAGAATACAAAATATTAGCCAAATTGCGGATATAAATGACAGGTAGGTTGTTAAAAGATGTTTTTAGAAGTTAAATTAGAAATTTATTGTTATTATAGAAAACAAATATATTCAGTAATTGTTTTAGTCTCATATTAGACATGCGAAAGAAGTATGAGTCAAAGAAAAAATCTGAATTTCGCTGTTTTTTTTTAAGAAAAAATGGGAATAAAAGAGGCGTATTTAAAAAAATACAAATATTTTCAGTTTAGCACCAATGACAATTTACATTTTTTTTCCCCTGTTTAAATGACATAATAAACAACGTACTTAAGAAAAAAATTTCCCGTCGTTTTTTTAATACAAAATTCGATTTTAAAAAATGCTTTTCCTATGAAAAAAATCGGCTGCCAATTGTTACCAGAAATCTTTGGATTTTCGTGTTTGTTTTTTTTTAATATCAATTCAGGTTCGTATTTGCACATTCAGTGTCCGGTGTTGCTAAAAATGGCAAGTTTGTGTGGAAATTATTTTTCAAACTAATTTTTTATAAAAAAATAATCGAGTTCAAATATTTTTTGTAAAAACGTCTTTTTAACATATATTTTTTCATTTAACAACCAAAAAAAGACTGAAATTTTCATTGGTGCTAAACTACGTTTGTTCGAAAATATAGACCAGGACATAATTAATTTATTATAAAAAATTATTTAAAAAAAAAATTATTGGCATTAAATGCTTTAATTTTTCAAGGCTAAAGTGTTCTTCATTATTTTCACGTTTAATTAGTAATTAAATACTATGCACCCAACAAACATATAAGTAGAAACAGTAATATTAAAAATGTATTAAGAGAAAAAGTAGCCATTGATAAATAAGCATTTGTAAAACATTAAAAAGGTAAAAATAATGATGTTTTATAGACTAAATCATCTCATGCCTTTTACATAATAAATTCCCTTCGTTTATCTATAGATTATTAAAATATAAAATTTGTTTTTTTATTAACATTAATTCCTTTTTCTCAGTTGCCAAATAATCATTCTAGAATTAATCACACAATATAAAAAAAAGAAAAAAAAATCAAAATCTAGGACTCTGTTTTTATGTTTATTTATAAACAGGTATAGGCTTGTTTTGTGTTCTTCTGTATATCGTGGTTGTTTTTATAATATCTGTAAACATATTTTTATTTTTATTTTCGCTTTATTTATTTGTTTTTATTTTCGCTTTATGTATTTAATTGTATTTTACTTTTAATTTATTTTTGGCTTGCTCTATAGTTAATTTATTTTTTTGCATCAAGCAACAATGGCAGATAACCGGAAAGTGGTTTAGTCAGTGTTGCCTGACCACTCTTTCTTAACATTGGCAAAGGTTATCTATGAAAATAATGAACACCATAAAATAAAAGATAAGCTATAGATGTCACGTTTTTAATAATTTTTTAAATTCTTTTTTCCTCTTAGTCAGCATTCATTGTCAACATTTCTATTTATATGTTTGTTAAATCTAGTACGTAATTATACATTTAAAACGAAAATTGTGAACAAACTTTAGGAATACATAAAATAGACGTATTTAATGAGTAAATACTTTTCAATAATTTTTTTATAATTAAATTATCACAATCTAGTCCTTTCTTTAAATACCTCATTTTTTGTGTCATTTAAGAAAACTGTGAATTTCGCATTTTCGCTTTACTAAAATTTCACATTATTTATCATCATTACAACATGCAATTAATTTTTCCAGAATATTATTGTACAGATTCACACAAATTATTAAAGATTTACGACAAAAATAAAACAAGCTTTAAAAATATCGACAAATATCGATATAAGGACAATATAGGTCATACATCCCTATAGGTGAAGTGACACGCTTGACCAAAGGAAATTTCCATACGTATTTTAAAGTCGTCATTTTAACAATTTAAATACTTATTTTACAAAAGTAACTCCAGATTTGTTTTCCTCCTCCTTATTAAAATAATTTTCAAAAAATTTTACTGGCCATTATAACGTAATGTTGCATTTTTATCACAGCTTCGAACACCATTCTTACTACGCCGTATTCGTCAGATACCCTATGAATGAACCTCCAACAAAGAAAACTAAACTAACAGGTTATTATTCAAGTGTGTTATCTATTGGAGCTAGTGAGACCAGAATGGCGGCACTAGATGGAATTGCAATTAAAAAAATTTGTACTTCTAAAAAACCAAGGTGTCTATTCAAACACTTTGGTTACGATTTTCCAAAATCTCCTGCAACTATAACCGAGATAGTTTTAAAACAGAGTCAGCAAACAAAAAATTAAAAGAACGAGGTGTTGCAGCCTGTCAAATATAGTTGGCGGATTTCTGAAATTAAAAACGTGCGTTATGAAGTCGTTACTAAATTTGAAATTCAACGCAAAATTTACACATAAAGATATTGAAGACCTTTATAACGTTCATCTTTGTTTAGATGTAATGAAACCAAAATAGATGTCTGTGTCGCCGTTATTCAAAATTATTAAAAGCGGACGCTGCATTACAATTATGCTTAATAAATTAGATCTTCGATCAAATAAACTCCTGGAACAACTTGCTTTATCTCTCAGAAATAGAATGAAAGAAAGACGACATTTTTACAATATTTGCATAACAATGAAGATTTTTCACGGCCGCAGCTACGGAAACATTCGGAAGACGAAATCAGAACACTTATTATAAAATTATCAGAAAGGCTGAAATTTAAACAAACACAAGAGAGTCCACAAGTAGTGATGGTGGGAACGAGAAGATACCAACATCGCGCAATAATTGGAAAAAATACACAAAACTACAACAGGAAACAAAGATTTTTCTAAAGAAAACACAGCTCTAGAATTTACTAGAATTTCATTTTTTATTTTACAATATTTGCATAACGATGAAGAATTTTTCACGACCGCAGCTACGGAAACAACGAAATCAGAATATTTATTGTACAATTATCAGAAAGGCTGAAATTCAAGCAAAAACAAGAAAGTCCACAAGTAGTGATGGTGGGAACGAGGTGATATCCATCGCGCAACAATTAGGAAAAATACACAAAACTATGACAGGAAATAAAGATTTTTCTGAAGAAAACACAGCTCTAGAATCTATTCTTCGAGTCGAAATGTGCATTAATGATAGGCTGCTGCTGGCGGTGGACACGAAATCTACCTAACAAGTGTGGAAGCTGGGAGAACTTCTTCTCCGCCAGCTATTTTTGCAACAAACTGGTAAGCTCCTTAGATGAAAAAACCCAAAACTCCTTCGTTATAATTTATGTGACCATATTTTCAAGAGCGAAAAAGTAGAAATAATTTATATAATTCATTTGTTTTTTTATTATGATTTATCGTTGTTGATTTCATAAATATTATTTATTTCTTTAATAAAAATACAAATGTACCTCAATATTATAATCTAACTTTTATTGATTTGCTTCTTAAGACTACAATTACATTGTTTTCATAATACCAAATCAGGTAAGTAATTAGTCAGGTATTAATTTAAAGCCGTTCGTTACGTAATTGACATATCCGTAATTTTGAAAGCCCTATTTAAAGGTCTTGCAGTGCACGGATCCCCTGCCAACGTTTTGCTGCTTCCTATCTCCATCTGCATATTCTTAAAGGCATTTCTCTATTCAGGCTAAGTGATCGGAGTTTTACTCTAACTTCCTATCTATACCACTATTTAAACATTAAGTCATCTATCTTGGTTCTATTTTATTTTTCATGCTAATTTAACTTTATCAACAGTCGAATTTATCATTATATCCTAGTTGTTTTTTTCATTATTTTTACATATAGAGATCAAATGACAGCATATTCCATTAGTTTATTCTAGAAGAAATTAATGATGACTGTTACCCATGAACGTATTATTTACATATGCCCAATGGCGCTGAGTAACTGACTTAAAAACCCATTTTATTTAAATGTACTTACTGCAATAACAATGTTTTCAGGTCAAACGTAAATTACGGTAACTGACTTAAAAACCCATTTTATTTCAATGTTCTTACTGCAATAACAATGTTTTCAGTTCAAACGTAATGTACGGTAACTGACTTAAAAACCCATTTTATTTCAATGTACTTACTGCAATAACAATGTTTTCAGGTTAAACGTAAAGTACGGTAACTGACTTAAAAACCCATTTTATTTCAATGTTCTTACTGCAATAACAAGTTAAACGTAAAGTACAAGGCTTGCAAATACATAATTAATATGAACCAGCGTCCAAAATATGACTAAGTGTTATATGAAACGATGCGTGGTTATGGTTGAAGGGGATACTATTTACATTATCGCTAGCTGGCATAAAGTATATCAGTGCCTATTCTACGTTTACCTTACACCATCTAATATAGCGTTATGTAATAATTAATACGTATATTAAGACATGAGCATGATAATTCATAATTATCGGAATTGAAAATGTCAGCCAAATAAATACTTATAATAAGCTAAAAGGATTGTTATAGATCGATCGTAATGGGTCTACGAAATTAGGCAAGAATTTGTTAAACTAACTTAATGAAATAACCTATAATGTACTTATCATTATGATAAGTACGAGATAATAACAGCAGAGACAATGGATAAACGTCCATAGAAGACAGTAAAGCAAATTATATGATAATTCATAATAATCCGAATTGAAAATGCCAACCAAATAAATACATATCTTCTAAAGTAAGCTAAAAGGAACTCGATCGTAATGGGTCTACGAAATTAGGCAACTATTCGCTATACTAACTTAATGAACAACCTTTTACATGTTCATCATTATGGTAAGTACGAGATAATAAAAGCAGAGACAATGGATAAACGCACAGAGAAGACAGTAAAGCAAATTACATGATAATTCATAATAATCGGAATTGAAAATGCTAACCAAATATATATACTTATCTTCTAAAGTAAGCTAAAAGGAATTCAATCGCGATGGGTCTACGAAATTAGGCAACTATTCGCTATACTAACTTAATGAACAACCTTTTACATGTTCATCATTATGGTAAGTACGAGATAATAACAGCAGAGACAATGGATAAACGTCCAGAGAAGACAGTAAAGCAAATTATATGATAATTCATAATAATCCAAATTGAAAATGCCAACCAAATAAATACATATCTTCTAAAGTAAGCTAAAAGGAACTCGATCATGATGGGTCTACGAATTTAGGCAACTATTCGCTATACTAACTTAATAAACAACCTTTTACATGTTCATCATTATGGTAAGTACGAGATAATAACAGCAGAGACAATGGATAAACGTCCAGAGAAGACAGTAAAGCAAATTATATGATAATTCATAATAATCCGAATTGAAAATGCCAACCAAATAAATACATATCTTCTAAAGTAAGCTAAAAGGAACTCGATCGTGATGGGTCTACGAATTTAGGCAACTATTCGCTATACTAACTTAATAAACAACCTTTGACATGTTCATCATTATGATAAGTACGAGATAATAAAAGCAGAGACAATGGATAAACGCACAGAGAAGACAGTAAAGCAAATTACATGATAATTCATAATAATCGGAATTGAAAATGCTAACCAAATATATATACTTATCTTCTAAAGTAAGCTAAAAGGAATTCAATCGCGATGGGTCTACGAAATTAGGCAACTATTCGCTATACTAACTTAATGAACAACCTTTGACATGTTCATCATTATGATAAGTACGAGATAATAAAAGCAGAGACAATGGATAAACGTCCATAGAAGTCAGTAAAGCTAATTACACAGAAAGAGAAATTTGCAAGAAGTTATTTAATCACATTAAAAAAATGGGTATAAATGCTTCCGTTGAGTAGATAGATTTATTTATTTGTTCGTTGACTTTAGTTGCGCGATTTTAAAATTAACTGCGCTGTCTTTAATGTTGACAACGAAGGAAGGCCGTTAAGTTTATTTTAGTTTTATTTTTTAATTCATTACTTTGCAATTTGTCATCTCTTATCGGTACACTTGTAATTCCCCAAGCGTTTTGGATCATAGAATTGCATTATTGTACACTTGTAATCCCTCAAGCGTTCCAGATAATAGTATTGCATTATTGTACAATTGTAATCCCTCAAGCGTTCCGGATCATAGTATTGCATTATTGTACACTTGTAATCCCTCAAGCGTTTCGGATCATAGTATTGCATTATTGTACACTTGTAATCCATCAAGCGTTCCGGATCATAGTATTGCATTATTGTACACTTGTAATCACTCAAGCGTTCCGGATCATAGCATTGCATTATTTAAGATAGAATTTATTTAACCAAAAATATTTTATTTTTTTATATTTAAATAATACTTGTTTGTCGGCTGTTTCTGGCAAAATATGTATGTGCCCAAGATTCTGGTATCAATCGCTTACTCAAGTTCTCTAAATGTTTTATCATTTATTTCATTGTAATTATTTTTATTCTTAAACAATGAAAAAATAAAAATAAACATATAAAAGCTTAGATACACATCCTATTTTTCACATCACCGTACTATATTAAGTTGTGTTACAATTACAAATTAAATAATGTTTAAATTTTAGAATAAAGTTAACTGTTGTTAACAAAATAAAATATATTTCATTATAAAATGAGTTTCCTTTCATTCATCAAGGGCAGACTCGGTCACGCCCAAAACGCCCGCGGCCACATCGAAATCAGCTGCTCGATCATTACCATAAACAGGTTACGACTCCAACTGCGTAGATGAAGTAAACGAGGGTCTTCCATGCCATATAAACGCACGTTAATAAAACAAAGTCTGCGGGCACGCATCGTACGTAGGAAGCGACAGCTTCAAGCACTCATTAAAAGCACCTTGCACAATGCGAAACGTGACGGCGGACTATGACGGATCCACCTGATGCGTGACGTCGTCAGCGCGCAGGCGGAATCCCGCGGTGGACCATTTAAGGCAGCGCCGCCGTTGTCGAGTGTCCGACCAACCGAGCGGCGCATATAATGCACAGTGTGCGCGAGGCTTTATTGAACATATTTGAAATATTTTATACTAAATATACATTTTAAGTATGAGCAGATCCCACAAGAGGGTTCCGTAACCATTAAGATGGATATCAGTTTGAAACGATTAAGAATACACAGTTTTGGCACCTAGTTTTGACCCTACTAAACTACCACAGGTTATCAGTTAACCGATAAACATTTAGGAAAACCAAAATGTTATGCAGTCTAGGGGTTAGGTTAGGCATAAAAAATTATTTCTATCTACCGAGTCTTTTCAAGGATTATTTCTATAGAAAAATCTATATTATTATAATGACAAAAGGGACATTAAATAGAAATTACGATAATATTATAATAATACTATGTCAAGTAAGAATCCAGCTTTTACTAACTTACACTTAACACACGTTTTATTATAACTTATCTGTGAATGGCAATAGAACTGTATGGCAATAGAACAGGCCGATATACCATGAAATAACGTGGAAGTCGATATTCCAAGAAACTTTCACAGACTATCGACTTCGGTATTTTGAAAGTCGATTTGTCATTTTATTTAGATGAATTTACTTTTTACTGCAGAAATACAGAACGCATTACTTACAATTGTTTGTAATGCAATTGATAAGGATTTGAGAGGTGATATAGATGAGTATACCACATTGGTTCTTAAAATTTTTATTATTTAATCTATATTAATAAACAATAAAGTTGTAACAGAGTAAATTCTGCACATGGAAAATATTTTAAAAAGCGTGACTGATTTAGCGTATAGAATCATAACAAAAGCCAGAAAATATATTTTTTGAATTTTTGTCTGTATGTTAATTTGTACCTCGATCATGCGAAATCTACCGAACGGATTTTGATGAAATTTGGTATGGGGGTAGTTCATACCCAAGAGCAACATATGAGAGAAAAATCCTAATAACTTTTCTTATCCCGAATTTCACACAAGTGACACCGTGGGGGACAGATGATGTAAAATTATTACCCTAGTTGACAGGCAACTATATACTTCCATGGTTACTTCAGGGAAAACCAAAATGTATATGTAAACCAAAATGCTGTATACTGAATAGTGTTATTCTGACCTGTTCTCAATTTTAGTAACATTTTTCTGTAATTATTTTTTACAACCTGGTTCAAAAATATTTATCACATTACATGTATTTATGAAAAAAATGTTCTCGAATCTATTCGCCCCAATTTTTTTCAAAAATCTTTAAATAAATTAACTTCTTTTATTGCCATAACAATGATCTTCATTTTTTATGTAATAATTATTTTTTATGAGAAATACATTTCTAAAATAAGAGGAAAAATTATAAGCTCAAAGTTTGCGTCCTTTTGTATAAACCTTTTATTTTTGGAATTTTCATAGGCTTACGATTTTAAATCTTAGATAAAACCCTTATGACACTCTTACGACACGAATCTAACCCCGAGTGGCTCCCTATAATTAATAAAAATATTCACGGAAAATAATGACCACTCGTTAAAAGAACCAATTAGAGAACATTAGAACAGCAAAAAAGTCATATTATTATAACGGGGCATTTAGTTACTTGTTCGATATAATGAGTCTATTAATGAAGACTGCATTGGAAAATTAAAATATATTCATATATATATATATATATATATATATATATATATATATATATATATATATATATGTATATATAAACAATAGAAATATATCTGTACAAAGGACTTAGGGAACGGCCCTCGTAACTTCGAGTTTATTTCTACTTTACTTTATTAAATCCTGCACATATAAAATAAATAAATATTATATGAAAGAAAGTGAAAATGAAGACAAATTTCACATTTTGTTTGGTTTACTACCCTGCAGAGCCTTCAAATTGAACCCTATGAAACTAGCACCATCTATCACAGAAATTAAAGAATTCGTAGGAAATTAACGCCATCTATCCTTAAATTGACAATTTTTTTAAAAAGGATGCGGTAGCGGAATCTTTTCTATGCTAAAAGTTGCAGCATTATTTCTTTTATGCCACTTTTGTTTTTTTTTGTATACTTTGATGTACTGATTTTGATGGTCTTTCTTTCACTTTTCAATCGATTGATTTTGAAGAGATTTTCCTGTCTTTCCTTCCTGCTCAACTACAGCTCACTCTAAGAATCGTGATACTCTTTGATCATCGGTAATTTACTTTAATTGGACACAGATCGATGGGTCTCTTAATAACCGACTATAAATATAAAACATGATATATTATTGAATCAATTTGATGAAAGAGAGAAACATAAGGAGTTCCAGTAAGAGACAACACGACTTCGTAGACTCCCACATATTTATTTCTCTACGTACTACCTGCACATAGTTCTCTTCGTTACATACTTTCATTAACATAGAAACATGAGCTGGCAACTACCAATGCAACTACATAATTTCCTTATTTAGCCTCTGCAGCAACTAAAACCGTGCAAAAGGCCTTAACGCCCACTCCACGCTAACCACACTGTGACTAAGCCAAATAACGGCCGATTACAAAGCTCGATCATCGGTTTCGCTGGCTGTAACTGTTACGCGCGCTAACTTGACACTTTCGGTTACTTTTATTCTGCGAACAACTACATTTCAATCAACCATTATGGTTATTTACCATATAATCATAGACATGAAGACTGCATCTCATTCATCTCATCATCAAAGACTTCGTATCATTCCGTAGGCTCAAAATTATCGCGTTTATCAGCAGCTATGAATGTATAGGAATTTGTTTAATATTTTGTGTCAAATTTACATCATAGATATAAATACTGTTTTTTTTATTTACTGGTGTCCACTTTCTTTTAGACAGAGAACCTTTATAGCCAATATCGACACAAGAAGAGGAGGCTAGGAGATGCTGGCTAAATCCCAACCACCTGATTCTGCAGGACCTGATTACTCTTAAAATGTTTGCTTGCCCGTATTTAGTATAAATTTCATTGCTATATAAGCTTCTCCAGATATTATTTTCTTTGACCGCTCCAAAAAATTGATCAAAGAATATTTCTTTCAAAGAGCCTATTTTTTTCTGCTTTATTGATTGCCCAAGTTTCGCTACCATACAAAAGGATAAGTCTGATGAGAGTTTTATATAGATTTATTTTTGTATTAACAGAAATGAGTTTTGATTTGAGTTGATTTGCTTTTTAAACTAGTTCTGTTTGCCATCAAAAGTCGGTTCCTAATTTTAACTTTTATCTCATTTTTACTAGTAATGAGCGTGCCCAGATATTTAAACTGAGTGACTCCTTCAAAGATATAATTTCCAATTTGGAGCGAGTACACATCTTGCGCTCTAGAGCTTATTATCAGAAATTTTGTTTTCTCTTCGTTTACTGCAAGCCAATATCTCTAGCAGCAGTTTCGAGGACAACAAACGTCTACATAACATCTTTTTTGGTTCGCCCAACTGTATCAATGTCATCAGCGTGGACCAGCAATTGTGTACTCCTCATAGCAAGTCCTTTTAAATGATGTCCCATGTAATAAGCAAAATTAAAAAAAATTAAGTGCATCATTTAATGCCTTTCTAAATATGAATGGTTTAAAAGAATTGTAGAGCAGAGTATGTGAGTTATCCTTACACGAATGTTTTTGGAATGGAAAATTCTTACATATTTATATATATATATATATATATATATATATATATATATATATATATATATATATATATATATATATATATATATATATATATATATATATATATATATATATATATATAATGTAAGAATTTAATAAGAGTTTAAAAAAAAATAGCTAGTCCAAAATATATAGATTGAGAAGATCTATTACTATGCGAAATTTCAAATTTCTAAGTTACATAGTTTCTGAGAAAAACAGCTGTAACAGATAGACTGACAGGCACGTGAGTGATATTACAGGGTTCCGTTTTTACTTCTGAGTTACGGAACACTTAAAAAGTTACAGTACAGTCCTAACAACCCTAAAAAAGAAACAATAAAATTCTAACATCACGAAATCAAACGAAATATTTAACAAATTTTTTAGAAATCAATACAAAAAAGATTTTAATTATTATCGATGGTTTTCCTTCAATGTGTTGTCATTCTTTCACGTGAATTTTGCAAAAATGCACTTATTATGGTAATCATAACTTTCCAAATTCGAAGTTATTTTATTACATCTTCTTAAATTCATTACATCTTCACCGATTATAAATCCAGGGATGAACCTTGGGCACAAAAATAGCTTAGGTGTAAAGTTAGATCGTTTCAACGTATAAAGTGGGCCGGCTATGTAATTAAAATGAAAGAAGATAAAACGACAAAAGAATTTTTCTGGCCAAGCCAACTAGCTCAAGAGGAAAAGGACGACCCAAAATAACATGGGCGGACTGCCTACTAAGTGTTTTCAACCCTCTCAACATAACAAACTGGAAAGCCGTAGCGCCTAGAAGAGGGCTTGGAACAGTCTGCTTGAGAAAGCCAGGGTTCACCGAGGCTGTCGAGCCACTAATGATGATGATGATAAAGTTCGATCTAATTCGGGAATGAACTAAATTTGTTCAATGGTTCAGAACGGCGGCAGTTCAAATTTAAAAGAAAATCGCGAGAAATTAATCTCACAATAAAATTATAAACATTATAAGGAATTTTAAAATATTACAAATTTTTACTTAGAAAGTTTTTCATTACTTTTTGAGAAAAAGGAAAACGCTACACGTTATCGTAAGTGAATTTTACGGAAAACAGTACAAACAGTACGAATAATCAAAAGCTCTACTTTCTCCAAAGTCACTTTCCCGACTACCACCCGTTGCCAACATTTTATTAACTCAGTTAAAGTTTACATTGTCATTATGTATCGTAAATTATATATAATTATATACATTACAAGTTACATATAATCTAAAACTAGGCTCCAAAAATTTATGTAATTTGTTCTTATTCAAAATGACTATCTATTATATACGTGTGTTATCGTGAACTATTTACCTACTATTTTGCAAAGAATGGACGTCAATAAGTTCAGACACTATACATATTTTCACCTTACAACATAAAAGGTTTCAGATTTCAGACGGCGCAAAAGCTACTGAATCGATATCAAGGTGACTTATCGAAGAAATTGCATGAAGGTCGCTTGAATGTCGCTGGGGATTAAAAATAAAATCTAGGGTATATTATACCTATGTACGATGGCAGGTACACGAGCTTAAGAGCTTCTGAATAAAATTTATCTAGTTATCATAGAGATTTAGTTTTGAAAACAAAACTAAGATATAAGTTAATGTTACACCGCTCAACAACAATTTTGAGTAATCATAACTTACAAGCAACATAATAGTACCTACATAATAAAATATTTGTAATATTCGTGTCGACGACGTAAGCACTTCCATCGTACACGAGCTTAAGAGCTTCTAAATAAAATTTATCTAGTTATCATAGAGATTTAGTTTTGAAAACAAAACTAAGATATAAGTTAATTTTACACCGCTCAACAACAATTTTGAGTAATCATAACTTACAAGCAACATAATAGTACCTACATAATAAAATATTTATAATATTCGTATCGACGACATAAGCACTGCCATCGTGCGCGAGCTTAAGAACTTCTGAGTAAAATTTATCTATTTATCATAGAGATTTAGTTTTGAAAACAAACTAAGATATAAGTTAATTTTACACCGCTCAACAACAATTTTGAGTAATCATAACTTACAAGCAACCAAAAGAACTAATTCATCAATATTTTTTTGCCTAAGTATAACTTACAAACTGCATAAGGAGCAAACTATACATATTAAGATATTTAATGCTCGTCTTGGCGACGAAAGAAAAGATATAGGACTTAAACTTGAATTAGCACTAACGCAGCAAGAAGTGAGTGCGCGAGCTTAAAACTTATGAACAGAAATTGTCGAGGTTATCAGCGGTTCAGCCTTGAGTTCAAGCTAAATAACTTTTATCCAATTCATGAACACTGTGTAATTATAATTTACGAACAACATAAAGAACCAGCTTTACATAAAAAAAATTCAATGTTCGTGTTGACGACGAAAGCAAAGGCATAGGACTTGAAATTGAATTAGCACTAAGACAACAAGAAGTTAGTGCGCGGGCTTAATAGGTACTTATGAATAGAAATTGTTGAGATTATCGGCTTTGAAATCAAACTATTTTTCTTTTATCCAACTTAAAAACAACATAAAGATTGTGTAAGTATAACTTACAAACAACATAAAGAGCAAACTAAACATAATCAAATATTTAATGTTCATCTTGACGACGAAAGAAAAGCCGCGACATTTATTATAATGTAATGAAATTAGCAGTTTGTTTGTCAATAAATAATTATAAATAAACAAAAAAAATCTCCTACAAAACATCAGTTTGAATACCGTGTAAATATTTTCCGCAAATACTCAACATAACCATAAAAATTCAATTTAATTTCATCTGTTCTATGGTCAAAAATATACGGCCACAGCAGGCGCGATTAGGGAGGCCAGCTTCCGCTCGGAGATGATGACATCCTTTTCGGGGATTTTGTGTCTACAGTACCGCTCGAACGAGGTCATCCCGATAACAGATGTCAACTGGTTATCGACAAGGTGGCGACCGAACGGGTGATCGCCTCGGTGTTTTATTTGTGTTATTGTAACTGACGTACAAAACATTGTTCGTTCATTCATAACGTCGAAATGTTTGAACTGATAGAGCAGACGGTAATGGTCGAAGGCGCGTGATACCTACATATTCGTACATACGCGAGTTGCTGGCAGGGCTGTCAAAAACGTGTCACATTTTAAACCGGTTTTTTCGGTATTTAAAAAAAGCGCACGTTTTTGTCAAAATAGGTGTAATCGTAGACTAAACAAAAAAAAATAAACAGGTTTACACTAGTAAGATATTCGTACATCAAATGGGAGAGGCGTTAACAATGGACCTACTGTCACCTGATTTGGCATGAAAATGGCGCCAAACAATTGTGAATGGTTATTTTCATTAATATGAGAATATATTTATCAATCTTATTACCCTCAATAAGACAGACAACAACGGGTCATTTGGGCTACAGTTTTTCGCTACAATATTTCCAGTGTCTTTTAATATTGCTCAAATAATACAAATAATTTTAAAAAATCTGTTAACTACAAGTACGAAACACTTGTATTAGGAGCTTACCAATATAAAGGTCCGTATACATATATATATACATATATATATATATATATATATATATATATATATATATATATATATATATATATATATATATCCGGATATATACCCCGGTAATTCTCGATCTTAATTTCCCTGAAAAATTACTGGATTAATTCCCGGAAGAAATATTAAATAAACATCCAGAAATAAAATATAAAATAAAAATGTACGTAATGACGAATATATTAACTAAATAACATTTTGTCGACATAAACATTATCGCGTTCTCGTGCGTGGCGATTGCATTTTTTGACAGCTACCTTCTTGCATCTCGTTATGCGTTCCACCTCGAAACGAAGGCTGGGTGCAACTTCGGAGCAATATTATTGAGATATTGAAAGAAACATACCCATAATGAGTATGTATGAAACGTACACATAAAAATTTATTTCGGAAGAGTCTTTTGAAAAATAATGTTTTACAAAAAAAAGTAAAATACGAGTTCGGAAAGAAACTGATTGTTAAATAACGTATAACTCTCTGAAATTCGATGCTAGTTACAGCTGAAAACTTTCTAAAAGAAAAAAAAAACGCAATGTAAAACTCTGATTGACGTCGACATGAAAACTCTGATTGATCTCGACATGACAAACAAATGGAATGAAAAGAACACGGCTATTCGAAATTGCTAAAGTTACGCAAAAGTGAAACCAATAAAGACCCTATTGAAAAAGCGGGCAAACGAAATGCTATGACGTCAACTAGAGAAGCCATAAGAAACGCAATAAAACTCTCCAATTTGCTTTCAAAAAAATTAATGCCATAACACAGACGTCATTCGCCAAAAAATGTACCTAACCTAGGTAGAGGCTTTGAAAGCGATGAGAAAAGTACACAACAAAGAATAACCCAAAACAGCCCTTTCTAGGAAAATTATCAAAAAAAGATTTTAATTACTTGAAACTACAAGAAAAAGGTCTTTTATAAATGAAACTATAAACAAACAATGATAATGATGACAGGTAACTTTGTTACCAAAGTTAGAAGTATATTACCTAATGCTATACTCAATGTTAGTGTTTATTCAAGGGCATATTTTAATATGAGCCATAGTGTTAAAGCGTAGTTCTTGAAGACAGGTAACTTTGTTACCAAAGTTAAAGTATATTACCTAATGCTATACTCAATGTTAGTGTTTATTCAAGGGCATATTTTAATAAGAGACACAGTGTTAAAACATAGTTCTTGATAACAGGTAACGTTATTCCCAATGTTAGAAGTATATTATCTAATGCTATACTCAATGTAAGTGTTTATTCAAGGGCATATTTTAATAAGAGCCACATGTTAAAGCGTAGTTCTTGAAGACAGGTAACTTTGTTACCAAAGTTAGAAGTATATTATCTAATGTTATAGTCCACGTTAATGTTTATTCAAGGGCATGTTTTAATAAGAGCCACATGTTAAAGCGTAGTACTCGAAGACAGGTAACTTTGTTACCAAAGTTAGAAATATATTATATCTAATGTTATAGTCAACGTTAATGTTTATTCAAAAGCATATTTTAATAAGAGCCAGTGTTAAAGCGTAGTTCTTGACAACAGGTAACGTTGTTACCGAAGTTAGAAGTATATTATGTAATGTTATTGTTAACTATTGCTAGATCTCCTACCGGCACCGCTCATAGTATATTTCTTATGACGAAACTGCTAGTTAACATGCTAGTAAAAATTTTAAGATGAAACAATCATTTTTCCTTCGGAAACTAATATAGGCAACCCTAATTTCAACGCCAATATCACAAATGCCAACATGCAATGCGTGACGAAGGATAGATTGCTAAACGCTTCTCTAGTACGAAGCAAATTAAAATCCGAGCCCTCCGTATGGAAATCGTATAAAGCTAAATACAGACAAATCTTTCATAAGAGCGTACGAAAGACATTTACGCAATACCTGTAGATAATAAAATGCGATTTCTTCTATGGTTTCTGTCCTCGACAAACCTTTGGGCCACTTTTGAGCACTTTGAAACACTTTTCGAGAAAAAAATCTATATGATTCAGCAAAAATATGGACCTAATAACCACAGCAAATGTCAGTTTTTTGTCTCCACCGCCCGAAATACTTTTCCAATTACAAATCCTTTTCCGATAATTAAAACTTATTGTTTTTACCTGTAATTTTTCCGATTCCAATTCAATTAGTTTTTCTTTAGTTTTTCTAGGTTTGAACTTTTCGGTAACATAACTCAAAGGTAGAAACGATATTGTCCATCCCTGGCAAAGTTCCAAACTATGAAGTCCACATTGAACTTGTTATAGCATATCTCAACTTATTTTCATTAGTTCGTCCATGATAATTTTGTTAGTTTTTACTATTTAAAATTTGTGTTTGTATAAGTAACCAATCGAGAATTCATTGAAACAAAGCAAATTAACCCAAACTACGTTTACGTACGGGTTTACATTAGTTTTTGACTAGTTTCTGTGACTATCCCCTCCTCCAGCCCGATGGTACTTTTATCGTGTTGTCATCAGAATCGTCTACAAAGTTTCAAGTCGTTATGATAGTTAGAAGTGGGTGAAAAGCGACTCAATAGGTTTGTTTACATTTATATTTGTTCGCAAGCGAACCTAATAAAAGCTTGTTAAAACAAAACGTCGATTCATTTCCGACATATAATGGCAACAATCGTAGTCTATCAACAAAAACATAGAAGAAACAGAAATGTATAAAAAGGACATTGATCCCATCGCGTAAAGGTGTTACAAAATTACCGATTAGTAGTTTGTTGGAACTTCAGTCCTCTTCCGAAGCTGCTCTCCGCAAAAGGCCGAGTCAAATGACTAAAGACCAGACATCGTACGAACTGGAATCTGGCACTGAACCATGTAAGGCGGACGAACGGCTAACAAAGGCGGCGGCGCTCATTAGCCGCTTGCTAATAGCATGACCTGGTCGAGACCCGTGTCTGTATGGATGCACGCTAATTAAATGTACTCGGTGCGGGTGTGGTACTCGTTACAAAAAAGTAACTGTTTATTTGTGGCTCTTTGAGCACCTTCATACCAAACACCTTTCCTTGATATTCATAAATACTGTTAGCTAATCGTTTGCATCGCAAATTACGTAACATGATGAAATAAAACAAACCGCATTTATATTATTATTTTTTAAACAAACAGAGCACAAACAACTACCACAGAAGTCGTTTCAGAATCACCTTCTAATTCAATAATTCTTTCTAGTTTTAAATTGTAATATTATTAAATCTTCTTATATTCTGCAGCCCTATTTCTTTTGATATTATACGGAATTAGGCCATCCTGGCTGATAAACAAAGATGCTGATTTTTCCACACTTCAGAGAAGATCCTACTTCTATCATTTTATTGTTCGGTCAATAAAAATGTACATACAGAACGTAAAAAAATCAAATAATTTACAGAAAAAAAGATGATAGATGATAGCCACATGATATCAAAATAATATTTCACAAAGCACTTTTCTTGTTTCATAAATAAACTACTGAGTAAAGGAAAGTAAGATTCTGAAAAGGTCTTTCAAAAAAAGTTTACATTAAAAGTTACAATTGCATTCTTGAAATAGTTGTAATATCGTTATTTTGTTCCCCGATAATCAAAAAAATTCAATCCTAAAAAATTACATCAAAATTCAACACGCAAGAAAAATTAATGAAGAGTAACAATACATGTGAAAATCTGAGATTTTTTAAATTAAATATAATAAAAACGATTTTTATATAAATAAATTCCGTCCTAAATTATAATCAAATCATTGCTTGTGTAATTGAGAATTGATTTTAATTTATAACATGGTCGGTCATTGGACATATGATCACTGAACTTGGGTTATCAAATTAATTTGAACAGTAAATAATATAAAACAGTGCACTGATCCACTCATAATATAGTGCAGCAATATAATAATGAGGATACTAAATAAGAAAAAAAACAGTGTAGGACTTAAATTGCGTGGTAGCCAAAATTCCATAAACTTAAACAATTTCTATACTAAAACTACAAAACTTATTGCTTTCCGAGCAACCCCGCTTTACTATACTAATTTATATATTGTAGATATAAACGAAATGGTTTACACAAATTATGAAAAAGGGTTTAGTAGGCCAAATAAAAGTAACACAAATGTTTTTTGGAGTTTACTCCTTAAGAATCGATTTTCATATATAGCCCCCGGTATGAAATTTTATAAGGAGTAAAATCAGAAGTTCAGAGCGTTAAAAAAAGTGTAACCGTTAGGTGGTCTCTCTGTGCAACGTTTCTGTGCATCTTTAGAGTGAGATATCAATATGTTTATTTGACATAATGGCGTAATGGCAATGACGGAGTGTGACACACATTTTCGATATTTTCTTATGGCGTAATCGCAATGACCGAGTGTGACACACATAGTTTACTATCATTCGCTTATATCAAGATGTAATCATTAAATGTCTTCTATCCTACAAAATTAAAAAGTCTCTTTTAATTTTAACTTCTTAATCTGACGTTAGTAAATATTTTTAATTTTGTTGTATAAATTTGATCTTGTTCATTTGTGCTTTACTTGAAAATAATTATATTGTCAGCATTTTTTATTAAAGAATATTCCAGTAAGACAATCGTATTTAAGGAGTAAACTCCAGTCGCGCATCGGAGCTGACCAGCACGATTATTTTTTGTCTGTCAATATATTTACTTTTGTCGCCCATGACGGTAGAACCACTATATTGACCTTAATAGTGTTTTAAACTATGCAACCTGTAGGACTTGATGTAACCATGCAGTTAAATAGAAGATATGGTAATTTTAAACTTAAAAAAATGAATTCTGTAATGATTATAGATGGCATTAGATCGATATTAAACCATAATTCTTACAGTTAACAATATTTTCAATAATTTTAATAAGTCACTGGCACCAGCTGTTAACAAAGGGGATAAGTTAGTGTGTCTGTTTGTTTGTTCGCGCAAATCTCTGGTACGACACGTCCACTTTAAAAAAAATTGTTTGCGTCAGAAAGCCCTACGATTCATAGATATATTTCTGGTTTATTTATTGCCCGATTTGATTGGTCCTCAACCCGACGCCCGAAGTCATTTTACGAATGGGACCACGGCGTTTAGTGACCTTGGAGAGGAGATTAGAACAGTCTAATTAGAATAATTCTACACGGATGAACACGAGGGTCATAGCTAGTCTCATATAACTTCAATAAAAATTGCACTACTATTGAATTTTAGATTATCAACCCTATCCAGAGTCAATAAACATTGTAGTGAAAAAAAAATTCTGTATCATCCTGTGAGCTTATTTCGAAAAAGAATTATAAAAGTATAATAAACGTACTGCTAAAACTGTTATACAATTAGTGATAGTGGAGAAAGTTAAGTGTTGCAATTATTCAGAAAAGTTAAAACGTCTTATAATATAAATTCGTTAAGAGCATAACTTTACTTGGTCTTTATTTTTACCTTTATAGCCGTACCATAGATTTTATTAACATAAACTGCAATAACACTTCAATAACCTTATACTACAATAACAATAGATAGTAATTTTATTAATTATGCTCACTTAAATACTATTTTTGCATTGTTTATATTTTATTAATGTACGTTGATCCAAAAAATATCACAACACACCGCGTTGTCTTTTAAATCGTTAACTTACGAAACGATAACGTCCACGTTACGTAATTACGATAATTCGCCCTTTGAAAATATCGTTGACAACACTTATGGTAATTCACCAATAAATACCGCTACCAAACCTTTATCTGTAAAATAGCATACAATTTCCACCGACATCTGAACCACCCTACGGTTCAGTAGCCGGAGACGCCGGCAAAGTAAAAAATAAACTAAAAATGTTTTTCTATTCTTCTAATATCTTAAGGCATTATTAGACTAACTTTCTGAATCATCCTGTAAACTTATTTCGAACAAGAATTGTAAAAATATAATAAACGTACGGTTATTGCATAATTCAATGTAAATTGACCAATCAGCGGACGCTGAAGCAGAGGTTCTCGTACTACAGCAGGCGAGCGCGTAAGCGTAGTAAATTCACTCACCGCACCAAACTTGGTCGTGCGGCCGAGCGAAAATAAGCTTAGTTATCTTGTTCCCTTTTTACCTCACCAGCCCTACGAAGCCCTTAAGGTATGACTCACTGCACAACTAACCGGTGGTCTCAAAACTTATATTACTTGCAATTAAATTTAAAAAGAAATGAATTAAAGAAAATGAATTTTTAAAATTTCGTAGGTTATAATCAAAATTTCATTTGTCGCATTTGCTATGTCATACGCCCGTATGCACGTATGACAGCAAAATATTTCATTTATTCTACAAGCTTGTGACGTGAAAAAATAAGAGACTAACGTAAATTCTTTTCAAGGACTAGCCTAGAGATCATTTAAGCGGAAAAAGTTTAATTTTAACTAAAAATTCTCAAAACAATACAATAAAAACCGTCTAAACCTAAACAATAAATAACTGCAAAACTGTCAATCTTCTAAGAGTAACTAGAAAAATTCTCAGAACAATACAATAAAAACCGTCTAAACCTAAACAATAAAGAATTGCAAAACTGTCAATTTTCTAAGAGCAACTAGAAAAATTCTCAGAACAATACAATAAAAACCGTCTAAACCTAAACAATAAATAATTGCAAAACTGTCAATCTTCTAAGAGTAACTAGAAAAATTCTCAGAACAATACAATAAAAACCGTCTAAGCCTAAACAATAAATAATTGCAAAACTGTCAATCTTCTAAGAGTAACTAGAAAAATTCTCAGAACAATACAATAAAAACCGTCTAAACCTAAACAATAAAGAATTGCAAAACTGTCAATCTTCTAAGAGTAACTAGAAAAATTCTCAGAACAATACAATAAACACCGTCTAAACCTAAACAATAAAGAATTGCAAAACTGTCAATCTTCTAAGAGTAACTAGAAAAATTCTCAGAACAATACAATAAAAACCGTCTAAACCTAAACAATAAATAATTGCAAAACTGTCAATCTTCTAAGAGTAACTAGAAATATTCTCAGAACAATACAATAAAAACCGTCTAAACCTAAACAATAAATAATTGCAAAACTGTCAATCTTCTAAGAGTAACTAGAAAAATTCTCAGAACAATACAATAAAAACCGTCTAAACCTAAACAATAAAGAATTGCAAAACTGTCAATCTTCTAAGAGTAACTAGAAAAATTCTCAGAACAATACAATAAACACCGTCTAAACCTAAACAATAAAGAATTGCAAAACTGTCAATCTTCTAAGAGTAACTAGAAAAATTCTCAGAACAATACAATAAAAACCGTCTAAACCTAAACAATAAATAATTGCAAAACTGTCAATCTTCTAAGAGTAACTAGAAAAATTCTCAGAACAATACAATAAAAACCGTCTAAACCTAAACAATAAATAATTGCAAAACTGCCAATCTTCTAAGAGTAACTAGAAAAATTCTCAGAACAATACAATAAAAACCGTCTAAACCTAAACAATAAATAATTGCAAAACTGTCAATCTTCTAAGAGTAACTAGAAGTTTTAAAGAAGTTCAAAGATTTTAAAAATTTAAAAAAGCGCATTTCCTTTAAATTCCTGTTAAATTTGATAGACATATTCACAGTTTTATCAAATTGACTAATTATACTTTCATCAAAGTAATTATACTAACGAATTAGTATCCGGAACGGATTTAACCCCTGTCAATAAAAGTAAGGAAAGAAGGATTTTGTAGCAGATAAGCACAAACTGCACGAAACTGCGTGCTCTGTCAAAGGAAAGCGGATAAGCTCGAATCGTACGTAAATAAGAGCGCACGGTCTCAAAGGAAATGTTAGCGGATAAGCTCGAATCGCACGTAAATAAGAGCGTACGGTCTCAAAGGAAATGTTAGCGGATAAGCTCGAATCGCACGTAAATAAGAGCGTACGGTCTCAAAGGAAATGTTAGCGGATAAGCTCGAATCGCACGTAAATAAGAGCGTACGGTCTCAAAGGAAATGTTAGCGGATAAGCTCGAATCGCACGTAAATAAGAGCGCACGATCTCAAAGGAAATGTTAGCGGATAAGAACGAATCGCACATAAGTAAATGCATCAGCTTTCAAAAGCTTATGAAATCTAAAGAGAGCACATTACTGACACCGGATTTTTCTATTTGATAGTGCTCAGCGGAACTAACAAAAGAATCAAAAGGATAAGTTTCCGTTCTTCAGTTATGCCACTGAAAAATTTAAACCTATGTCCTATATAAACTAAAGAAAAAATAATTGAATTAGAACCAGACTACAGCCGGTACTTATATTATTTTTAGCTATATTGGAAAAGTATTTTCGGAAATAAAGGCAAAAACCTAATCTTTTTATCTTTCCAGTTATTGCTGCATCACAATTTTTAAGTCACGAGAGTGCGAGTTGTAAAAAGAAAATTAAGCCGACCTTTTGGCTTAATTTTCTTTTGACCAAAAACCGAATCAACTTTAAACTAAGTGTTAAAACGTCACTAAACCGCATTTTGAGAAATGGTTCATGTAGATCGCTCGTTAGCCCCGTGTGGCCAAAAACAATTTATTTTTTCATTTCAACAATTTTAATTTTTATGAAAGTAACAAAAATTTAGTATTGTCATATTATGGGAAAATTTTTGTATTCGATAAAACCGATTAAAAGTTCTTAGCTGCCCTAAAAAATATAAGGTGCACGCATCATGGGCCACACATCCTCACCGCCAAGTGCACATGCTATACCTCATCAGGAATGAGCGTGTTAATATAGAAAATGGGCTATAAAAAGCACTTACTATAACTGAAAATTTTTGAAACCCTAATATTATGCTTAAAAAACAAAGGAATTTAAAAGCATAACATCTATTTTCATTAATAGAAACGTTTTTGTAACGAGAATGCTTGTAACGATAACTTATGTTTACCGAAATAATTTTTTCACGAAATCAAAAGTGGAAAATGGACTGAATGACGATTTAAGTCGCAATCTCTTTGTCCCTTTCCTTCTTGCAAATTTTTTATACGAAATCGAGCATAGAGAGCAGTGTGTCCGCCCCCGGAGTCATCATCTCTCCGCCATAGCATTTAAAAAACAAGTTTCTTTATATGGCAAAGTTTCGCTAAAACTGTTATACAATTAGTGATAGTGGAGAAAGTTAAGTGTTGCAATTATTCAGAAAAGTTAAAACGTCTTATAATATAAATTCGTTAAGAGCATAACTTTACTTGGTCGTTATTTTTACCTTTATAGCCGTACCATAGATTTTATTAACATAAACTGCAATAACACTTCAATAACCTTATACTACAATAACAATAGATAGTAATTTTATTAATTATGCTCATTTAAATACTATTTATGCATTGTTTATATTTTATTTATGTACGTTAATCTAAAAAATATCACAACACATCGCGTCGTCTTTTAAATCGTTAATTTACGAAACGATAACGTCCACGTTACGTAATGACGATAATACCTTTGAAAATATCGTTGTCAACACTTATGTTAATTCACCGATAGATACCGCTACCAAACCTTTATCTATAAAATAACAGATAACTTCCACCGACATATGAACCACCCTACGGTTCAGTAGCCGGAGACGCCGGCAAAGTAAACGAACCATCTAAATGCCGTTTAGAGATCGTCCGCTCTGCGACACAATTAACGTGAATAATCCCCGCCCGATATGGCAATACGTCAACGCAAACAAACAGGATCTTATTATTGTTGACCAGACAAACAAACTACGAACATGTAGAGATGAGTAGACATGCGCCTACGGTCGATATAAATATAGGAAGAGTTAATAAAAAGCTGTAGATGGCGAACTACGATTGTGAAGTTCATTAGTGGAATACAATCTCGTGCTTTTTTGTTGAAGTCTTGGGGGAGCTTTTTTATTTTAAAAGTCTAAGTAGTTTTTATAGACGCTTCGTCTGTAAATCGTTAGGACAATATAACTAATATATTTATAGATATATGTAATATCGTTAGGACGATATAACATGGCATTGGATATAATTATTTAATGGTTTCAGATGTTGAAGCTAAATATAAAAGCATGTCGTAGGTAATTCGATGAAAAATTCCACCTCAGACAGATATCTACATAACGCAAAATTTTGATGACGTAAAATGCAACATTTCTTGATTAACCAACCTTTAAAATTACAATAAATTCTTTAAAGTTTTAAAAAATAAAAAAATAAATTCTTTACATCGCAAACGCATCAAAGATAACTTTCACAAAAATGCGATGTGTAAAAATTTAAATTAAACCTATGATAATTAAGAAATAAATTTTAAGTCATTTTTTAAAAAACGTACGCTTCTTCTTCATATCAAAACTAAAAAAAATGCTTTAATACCTATGATCGAATAAATTAACTATAATTACGCACTTGTCCGCGACGCCGTCCGCGATTTGTAATTATCTACTTATGCCTTCACTAATTATCACGTAAATACAAAGCCTTCATTTTAATTATTCACCCCCTATGTAATTCAGCTTAAAGAACATTAAATTGATCTATTCTAACAAGTGCAAAGCTTTTGTGTGCTTTAAGCTTAATTAGCACAGTATAGTTAGTCGAGTTTCAAAAATTAATTTTTAACAGCTACTTTTTTAATCATTTTTGAGACATAAATCAGATGATGACAAAAGTAAACTGTTAATTCTCCGACTAATGTTTGAAATAAGTGTTATATAAACTCGTACTTAATACTTGAGTACAGTAAGTTTTTTTAGTCCACGCTTCGCAAAGGTATTCATAAAATATAGTCACTGATCATCAAAACCTATAGAGTACTTCCGGTCGACCAAACAATCTTGAAAGTAGAGATAATGGAAGGTCGTATAGCAAAAGTAAAGGTAAAAATCTAAAAAACAATAATTTCTAAAGGATTTGATAGGCAATATATTTACGCTATAAAAATATATATTTGTAAATAGGTTGATTAAAAATACTTCAAAATATTATGATTGCCTAACTGTGTATAGAACCCTTGCAGTGCGAGTTATACTCGTGCTTGACAGGTTTTTTTTTTCAGAATGATAATATGTAAATACATTTCATAGCTGACGCGCGACGTGGTGAACACGCATTATTTTTATATTACATATTATCATAGGTTTAATTCAAATTTGGGAAGTGCAGATTTAAATTACATAAGTTATTTTCAATATATGACTTATGTAATTTGAAGCTACGCATCCTAAAGTTTAATTAAACTTATGCTAATATGTAAATACGTTTCATAGCTGATGTGCGACGCGGTGAACACGCATTATTTTTATATTACATATTATCATAGGTTTAATTCAAATTTGGGAAGTATAGATTACATATTATTTACATTTATAGATTTACATATTATGATAGGTTTAATTCAAATTTAGGAGGTGCAGATTTAAATTACATAAGTTATATTCAATATATAACTTATGTAATTTAAATATGCGCTTCCTAAAGTTGAATTAAACCTATGCTAATATGTAAATACGTTTCATAGCTGACGCGGGACGTGGTGACTTGATCTAATATTCAGCATCCGTTAAGGGGCGCGCTAGCGACATCATATACTGAGAATCAATATGTGTTAGCCCTGTTGCAAATTTTAATTATGCATAATATTTCCAGCCAGATAAAATTAGAAGTAAAAGAAAAAGAAAAACATCTAAAACCATCCAGATTTTTTAAAATTATAATAAAAAAATTTAGTTTGATGATACTTTTTCATAATATAATTTAGGACAATATTACATAGACATTGAAATAAACATATTTCGTCATAAATTTAATTTGGACGAAGCCTTTAAAAATATTCTTTTGCAAAAATACACAAAAGACGAGTTCAGAAAGGAATCGAATGTTGTACGACTTAAAACTAATTTAAGTTCGATGTTAATTGAAAGTTCTGACTGATCTCGGCATAATAACTAAAAGGGGTGAACATAATACACGCCTTTGTTAGAAAATTGATTCAACGTTGAAGCCGGCAAAGGTAACTACTGAAACATTTAGGGAAATAAAATGTCACAATATCAACTGAAGAAGCCATAACAAATGTTAAAAACATACAAGCTATAAAAACTTGTTAACAAACCTCAACAATACACTCAAAACAAAACAGTTGAACTCTTAATACAAACGTCGTTTCATTTATATTTTCTTTTTTCCAAACCCCTGCCCCCACACTATACACTACCCTAAAAAGGGGTAATTTTAAATAAAATCGCGTTAATTAAAAATAAAAAAATTCTTTTGAACCTGAACTCACAAAAGCAATGAAAGTAAAAAACAAACAATAACTGTTATAACCTGTTATAACAGGCCTTTTTAAGCTCATTTAAAACTATTCAGTTATTTGAAACAAAAGTAAACGGAAGTTGAATCTATTTACAAAAATTTACTGTCCATAATCTATATCAACTAAAAATAAGAGTTATTAAGCATTATTGATGGTAGAAAACATTCTTGACAAATTAGAAGTACATCATTTGGTAAAGCTGTTTATATTATTGTTTCTTCAAAGATATATTTCAGTAATGGACAAAATGTTAAAGGGTTCTATATCAACTGAATATAAGAGTTATTAAGCATTATTTATAATAAAAAACATTATCGTCAAATTAGAAGTACTTCATTGGGTAAAGCTGTTTATATTATTGTTTCTCCAAATATTTATTTCAATAATGGACAAAATGTTAAAGGGGTCTATGTCAACTGAAAATAAGAGTTATTAAGCATTATTTATGATAGAAAACATTCTTGTCAAATTAGAAGTACATCATTGGGTAAAGCTGTTTATATTATTGTTTCTTCAAAGATTTATTTCAGTAATAGACAAAATGTTAAAGGATTTATAGTTCATGTTTTTTTTTGTAAGAAATGAGATTTTTGTGTTTCTCGATTTCCCTTTTTTATTTATTTGTTAAATTATAATATTATTAGTAATGTTCGTTTCAAATTTGTATTTTGTTTAATAACAGTATTAATTGAAGACTGAGTAGAACTAACGTTACGACTAAATATTAAGTTTCAAAGCGTTGATTTAAATGACAAAAAAATTGTTTAACGATCGTTATTTTACAGTGTTTCATGTATTCTCGATTTATATATTTCTGATAATAGGTCGTCGAGAATTACGAGATCCGAGAAATAGAAAGACCAGTGAAATCTGAAAATCTAGATGCGACGCTACGACACTGAATATTTTAAGGCGATATTGAATATTATAAGGCGACACTGAATACTATAAGGCGACACTGAATATTATAAGGCGACACTGAATATTATAAGTGACAGGTTACGTGCCAAATCACATGTTATTTCGCTTAAATTCACTTTTAACCTAGCATATCGACAGTTCACTATAACTTACCTAATACCTCGCCATTATTAATAGGAAAGAAAGAATAAGTGACACTGCCGAGTCAATTGCGAAAGGAAAATATGCGAACACCGCCTTGCAACCTAACTCTTGCTATCCTTCAACCATAAGAAAGCATACTTTACCGCAAAGTGGCAAGCAAAAGCCAATCAACGATATCTAATCCATTTGATTTATTTAGCGACCATAAGAAAGTATACTTTACCGCAAAGTGGCAAGCAAAAGCCAATCAACGATATCTAATCCATTTGATTTATTTAGCGACCATAAGAAAGTATACTTTACCGCAAAGTGGCAAGCAAAAGCCAATCAACGATATCTAATCCATTTGATTTATTTAGCGACCATAATAAAGTATACTTTACCGCAAAGTGGCAAGCAAAAGCCAATAAACGATATCTAATCCATTTGATTTATTTAGCGACCATAAGGAAGTATACTTTACCGCAAAGAGGCAGACAAAAGCCAGTCAACGATATCTAATCAAATGAGCTTTTAAATAGAACCCAAACACCACATAACACTCTACTCCTGCCGGGCAAGGTAAAGCGAATACGAAATGCCGCCTCGTGCCCACTAAGGGTCGGGGTCCCGGCACGTGCGGAATCCGGGTCCAATGTCGACCACTCCATGTTTGGCTATCTAAATTGGACCTCCTTTTACAGCCATTCCCGGGGGTATGCACTTTTCTTAGGATCCTAAATGACGTCGGAGATCAGACGGTAAAAGGGACAATGAAACCTTTGTTTTCTCATTTATTTATTTTTATCTATACGTTTCGATCGGTGAATGTGGACTTGTGATGAACTAAACAGCCATTTGTTTAAGTTCGACTCGGTCTTGTCTGACATTAGACGGGATGCAATAAATTGCTGTCCAGAGTGCGATGCAATAAATTATAATATCTCATTTGAGCGCTTAAATCACTGCAACTAATAATCTTAGAGCAACAAAAATATGTCATTAGATACATATATAGTTCAGCTTATAATAAGTTACTGTTCTCCACTGTATGTAAATATGGTCCAGAGTGCGATGCAATAAATTATAATGTCTCATTTGAGCGCTTAAATCACTGCAACTAATAATCTTAGAGCAACAATAATATGTTATTAGATACATATATTATATAGTTCAGCTTATAATAAGTTACTGTTCTCCATTGTATGTAAATATGGTCCAGAGTGCGATGCAATAAATTATAATGTCTCATTTGAGCGCTTAAATCACTGCAACTAATAATCTTAGAGCAACAAAAATATGTCATTAGATACATATATAGTTCAGCTTATAATAAGTTACTGTTCTCCACTGTATGTAATTAGTGGTTGTTATTTCACGTCACCAGATACAATAACTAGCTACGCGACATGTAACCGAATCACTAGTTTCGAGTCGCATTACTAACTAGTGATTTTTGTAAATGCGTCATTACTGTTAATTGTGATTGTTGGGTTTGAGTAGTCGAGCGAGCGTTACATTTCTTTCGCATCGCGCCTACCGGCCGGCCGAGCGAGCAAGGTGGCAGATCGACCGAGTAAACGTCTAAGCGAGAGTAATCCGAACTCGCACGTGCCGTGGTATATGACAAAAAACAAAACAGCGTAACAGTATTAATATACATACGTTTAATTTTTATACGTAAGGCTATAGTCATAGATAATAGAGTGATCTCTTTTTGTAAAAAAACGAGTGTGCTATAGACCACACGACTGAAGTAAAACTTCAAATACACAAAATATGAACTTTAAAATGAATTTACAATTTTATTCACTTTAAACGTAGAATATTTAATGTATTGAACAAAATAATAATTTTTAAAATTGTTCAAGAACGAAATTAAATTACAAAATAATCAAAAAATCACCCTTCGCGTAACGCTAGCAAACTCGCATACATATATTTCGTGCACGGCTATGAGAGTTAAGCGTAGACAAAGTTAAGCGTAGACGGCGCCACCGAAGTAAGACGTAAACAAAACTAGATGTCAAAAAAAGCAATAGATTTTCACTGCATGAAAAATTGAAAACTTATGTAAGGAGAAAATGTGGCGAAAAATTACGAATATTTGACAATATAAAAAGTAAAAAATCTGAATAAAGTGAATGCTCTGAACAAAGCCGAGACTTTGATTCGTGGTCTTAAAGTTTTGCGATGCACATCTATTTGCCATAGCTTTCAATGTTATTTGTCTTTAGGGAATAAACGGACAACTATATTTTCAACTGCTCCAACTACAACAGCATCCAACTGCACAACACTGATGATATTAATATAAACAAGGGTTTCATCTTCGAAAAACCACTGAAAGTGAATACTTTTCGAGACAGATATAAATTACAAAACGTCACATCATGTTTATCTATGATGTTTACTTTATAGTAGAGGTAACCCCGTAGCGGGAGAAATAAGCAGTAAGTTCCCCTATAAAAAATTTAAAAAATTGTATAAATATAAAAATGACAACAGTCATATATATATATATATATATATATATATATATATATATATATATATACATATACATATGCATATGCATATGCGTATGCGTATGCGTATACGTATACGTATACGTATACGTATACATATACATATACATATACATATACATATACATATACATATATATGTATATATATATATATATATACACACACATATACATATACATATACATATGCATATGCATATGCATATGCATATGCATATGCATATACATACATATATATATATATATATATATATATATATATATATATATATATATAAAACCTTCTTCCAAAAATCTTAAATTAAATTGATTATAAATTCGACTCCCAAAGATAAATATCGCAAGAATTACTACAATTTTTCCCTTGCACACTATGCAGAAAAAAATTAATTAGAGATTCGACCTTTTCCGATAAGAACTTTTATAATGAGTTTATTTGGGTGATTTTTTTCACGAAAAATAAAGTAAAAAATCTGCCAAGCACGAGTAGAATTAGCACTACGAGGGTTCTGTATATATTTAGGCACTTACAAATGCTTAATGACCCACATGGCATTTCTATTAAATTATATGCAAATATTAATTTTTCACAAATGTATTGTCTACTGTATCTTTCACAGGCTTAAAAGCACTGTGTACATGTCTAAAATTATAAGAATGAGAATAATCATTGTAGTATTCCTATAACCTAAGGGTAGGCTTCTGAAAACCCTATTTTTCATAACTTTTCCTCAAGTTGTTTCTATTGTTATTGATATAGTTGTTGATAGATATCTGAAGTTATACCACCCAATATTAAGAAACAATTTTGAGAACTCCGTTACTAGCTCTTTTAAACGTTGCCCTAGAATCCATATAAACAATTTGCAAAGTTAGCATATTTTGATACCTGCGAGTTAATTAATTTCAATACTGTACCAAAGTTCAAGTTCTTACGTCAAGCGAATTCTGAGGAAAACGGGTGCGATAGACCGGTAATTACGTGAGTGATTTTATAAGGGTTCTTTTTTCTTTTTGAGGAGCCCTTTGAACCGCCAAGTGCGCGTCAGAACTCTCATGACGAATGTTCGTTGTTGTATTTTTCTTGTGTTTGCAGAAACAAGTTAAACGAACTAATTTGAATTAATATTTCTAACCGGATGCTAATCTACGATTTTCTTCATATTTTCTAATTCCGCAATTGAAACTTAGAAGGCAGAAATCACAGCGCATGTAATTTTGAAGTTTAATATTATTTAAATGAAATCTTAATTACATCATATCAAAAAAATGTTCAAATATCATAGGATGCGCGAATAAATTAACAATTCTTCACAATAATGTCAAATGGGGGTACCATCTGACATTATTGTGAGGAATATTACGTTCTAATTAACACCCTTATCTTAAACATATGCTTGCAAATTTTTATACACGTATGTCTCAAATAATAGATACTAATATGACAAAATCAGATAAGCAATTATAAATGTTTCTTATTTGACTAAGGAACCTCCATTTGACATTATTGTGAGGAATATACGTTCTAATTAACACCCTTATCTGAAACATATGCTTGCAAATTTTTATGCACGTATGTCTCAAATTATAGATACTAATATGAAAAATTCAGATAAGCAATTATAAATGTTTCTTATTTGACTAAGGAACCATTTACATTATTGTGAGGAATATACGTTCTAATTAACACCCTTATCTGAAACATATGCATGCAAATTTTTATACACGTATGTCTCAAATTATAGATACTGATATGACAAAATCTGATAAGCAGTTATAAATGTTTCTTATTTGACTAAGGAACCTCCATTTGACATTATTGTGAGGAATATACGTTCTAATTAACACCCTTATCTGAAACATATGCTTGCAATTTTTATGCACGTATATCCCAAACTATAGATACTGATATCACAAAATCAGATAAGCAATTATAAACGTCTCTTATTTGGCTAAGGAACATTATAAAATGTCTAAATAGCAAAAAATGCAACATGTTTTTTCAACATATCGCAAACATACATACATACAGCATATAGAATAACAAAAAAACATATATACAGTTGATTCTATGCTTCAAACTGAGTGAAAAAATGAGATTTTTTGAAGTTATACTTCTTTATGCGCGTTATGAAAAAATTATGATAGTGAAATATTACGATGCGCGCACACGATGCAACAAAAATCGACAGGATGAAGTTGCTCACTAAACGTGAAATGACTGATACTATATTCATGATAGTTATTGAGGTATCGGTAGATACACAAATCGTGTTTTATATTCATACAAATCTAAGTTAAACATGTGCTTTTAAAAAATAATTTAGTAACTGAATTTTAATAGTGATCAATATAATAAAAAAAACATTTATTTATTGTAAATATTCATGATAGGAATAAAGCTTATAAACTTTTTAAAATATATTTTGAATTCTCTAAGTGACTTTGCATTTCTCTAAGTCATTTGTGCATTCTCTAAGTCATTTGTGCATTTCTCTAAGTGAGGTTAAGTTTCCTCCTTTATCATAATATACTTTTTTTACTCTCTATATGTATACAGTTTTCATGCAGAGAATTCCTGTATGAATAACATACAACGTCTTTTCTTTACGCTGTATAGTAAACTTCACTCTCACCCCGTGTGTGCGTGCGTTCGTGCGTGCGTGTGCCTGTGCGCGTGTGTAAACCTTTATTGCAAGATATAACTGCATATATGCAACAACTCTATTTTGCTTGTAGTATATTGATTATAGTACCCATTACCCAATATTCCTAATTTTTTTGTCAATATTGTTCATGCCTTAATGTGTGTGTACACTACAAATAAACATAAATTTATAAACATTAACATTAACGTACATTTTATTTTCGAAAAAAGCTAACAAAAATTGCTGTCTATAACAAATGGATTGTTTCGTGTTTACTATCAATAATGCCTACATGTCATAGGCTATAAATGGTTTAAAAACCATGGGACTACGATTTTGATATTATTAATTAATAATCACTGTTATTTTTCAGATATACAAGGAATATATGTATAATAGTAATAATAAAAACATAAAATTTTAATTCCGAAACGTCGATTTAAACGCAGCCTTTTTTTTGAAGTATAATTGACGCTAAGCTACATATAATAGTAATATTAAAAACATAAAATTTTAATTCCAAAGCGTCGATTTGCACGCAGCCTTTTTTTTTGAAGTGTAATTGACGCTAAGCTACATATAGTAGTAATATTAAAAACATAACATTTTAATTCCAAAGCGTCGATTTGCACGCAGCCTTTTTTTAAGTGTAATTGACGCTAAGCTACTGTCCTCAAATTCATCTTTACGGAATAGGTGTGTTGACTATAAAAGACTGCTTTCATATGAGTGCCAATAGCAGGCGCATACTTAAGATCGAATAACACTCATTGCTTTCTGAATGTTGTCATCGAAACTAATATTGTATTCCAATGTTCATTCATAACGACTTATTTGGTTATCATCTGCGCAGATTGAGCAGACACATGATACTTATTTGATTTTCGTAAATTAAAATAGTTCGCGTGGGAAACCCACGTGTTTGTGGTAAAACCTGTTTCCTCTGAATGTAACAACTATTTACTTTACGCCCAATTGTAAGATTAGTTTGTCGAAATAATAGTCCCATATAATTTTTTTTTACATAAATACATTTGACATAAAGAAAATAGGCTGTATATGACGTAGCTCTTGTAAAAGTTACTCCAGCAGTTTTTTGCAACGACGCTGTGCAACGTGATGTGCCTCTTTCGCCACGTTGTTTTCTTCGCACGTGTCCGTAACGCACACTGGATTAAAACAGTTTGAAGGCAAAGTATGACTTACGAAAAAATTCAAACAAATTATATTATTAAAAATACTATTTAGAGAAAATAAAATCCTTTAATATTAAGTGATTCTTAATAAAACTAAATTACTAATAACGATTTAAAAATTAAACTTACAATATCTGAAATACCAAGTCGACAAAGAACGCCATCGTCCGTCGATCGCCTCGATCGGTGAAAACACGTTCAATATTATGTAAGTCACTTGAAATATATTCATTGTTTGCAGTAATTATACTTATAGATACGTTAAAATTTTTAACTGTTATTTAATTTTTATTTAACTTTAACAAATAATGATTCATTTTTAATGAGTTTTTTTAGATAGGCATGATTAGAAATCAGAAATACAATGAATGTCTGATTTCTAACCTCCATTTGGAATAAACGATTCGCCCCAAAACACCTTAAACTATAATAGACTCAATTTACCTTTGATTTCCTATTTATTGACAATTTCAATAACTGACACGTAATACATACATAAGTACATCACAACGTCTTTAAAGCAGTGTTCCCAGATTTAATATTGATTAATTGAATTGTATACAATGCGTAGGGCCGGAGGAGTTACGAGATTAGATAGAATTAAAAACGAGTATATTAGAGGAATATTTAAAGTTGGAAAGATTGAGAACAAGCTAAGAGAAAATCGTTTACGTTGAGACGGACAGGTACCACCTGGAAGATCAGTATCAAATAAATCTGAAATCTACGGACGTGGACTCAATGGCAACACAATATAGACTATTGTGGCGAAAACGTACGAGCAGGGCAGACCCCAAATGAGTATGAATAACCGAAAACAGGGCGGAACATGGAAAATAAATTATTATAGCGCACACCAAGTAAAATAATGATAATAAAATGGAACTTAAGCATGGATTCTTGTACAGGAATAAAACAACGAGAGTCATATACAGGAACATGAGTAAAGAAAAGAAAGATATTCTATATCTAAAGATATTCTATATATAAAGAAAGATATTCTATATCTTCAGTATTACTTAGGAACGAACAAAGGGAAGAAAATAAAATTTGTTAATACAATTTGTAATTAATTTTGAAAATCACAATAAGTTTCGAAAGATTTAAGAGCTTGGAGGAAATTTAGAGATCTCAAAAAACGATTACAACATTATCTCATAACAAATTTTCATACGATTTTAGTAGATACCGAACGTTACTCAGCAACTCACTGTATTGATAAAAATATCGGTTACGGTTCCAAGTCATATTCAAAATAAGATGAGATCGCATTGAGATACAAAAAAATAATCGTTGTGTGGGGAGAAAGATTTACTGTTAGAAGTGGTATGTAACATATACATCTATTACATACTTAAATTTACTATATTAATTAATAATTAACATGTAAATCTCAAATATTTAAGTTCCACGTTATATATTCAAAAGGAAATGAGATCGCATTGAGACACAAAAAATGTTCGTTGCGTGGGCTCCTTCAAAAATTCTAGACAAATGTTGAGAAACATTTACTGTTAGAAGTGGTATGTAAAATATACATCTATTACATACTTAAATTTACTATATTAATTAATAATTAACATGTAAATCTCAAATATTTAAGTTCCAGGTTATATATTCAAAAGAAAATGAGATCGCATTGAGACACAAAAAAATGTTCGTTGCGTGGGCTCCTTCAAAAATTCTAGACAAATGTAGAGAAACATTTACTGTTAGAAGTGGTATGTAACATATACATCTATTACATACTTAAATTTACTATATTAATTAATAATTAACATGTAAATCTCAAATATTTAAGTTCCACGTTATATATTCAAAAGAAAATGAGATCGCATTGAGACACAATAAAATGTTCGTTGCGTGGGCTCCTTCAAAAATTCTAGACAAATGTTGAGAAACATTTACTGTTAGAAGTGGTATGTAACATATACATCTATTACATACTTATATTTACTATATTAATTAATAATTAACATGTAAATCTCAAATATTTAAGTTCCACGTTATATATTCAAAAGGAAATGAGATCGCATTGAGATACAAAAAAATGTTCGTTGCGTGGGCTCCTTCAAAAATTCTAGACAAATGTTGAGAAACATTTACTGTTAGAAGTGGTATGTAAAATATACATCTATTACATACTTAAATTTACTATATTAATTAATAATTAACATGTAAATCTCAAATATTTAAGTTTCAGGTTATATATTCAAAAGAAAATGAGATCGCATTGAGACACAAAAAAATGTTCGTTGCGTGGGCTCCTTCAAAAATTCTAGACAAATGTAGAGAAACATTTACTGTTAGAAGTGGTATGTAACATATACATCTATTACATACTTAAATTTACTATATTAATTAATAATTAACATGTAAATCTCAAATATTTAAGTTCCACGTTATATATTCAAAAGAAAATGAGATCGCATTGAGACACAATAAAATGTTCGTTGCGTGGGCTCCTTCAAAAATTCTAGACAAATGTTGAGAAACATTTACTGTTAGAAGTGGTATGTAAAATATACATCTATTACATACTTAAATTTACTATATTAATTAATAATTAACATGTAAATCTCAAATATTTAAGTTCCAGGTTATATATTCAAAAGAAAATGAGATCGCATTGAGACACAAAAAAATGTTCGTTGCGTGGGCTCCTTCAAAAATTCTAGACAAATGTAGAGAAACATTTACTGTTAGAAGTGGTATGTAACATATACATCTATTACATACTTAAATTTACTATATTAATTAATAATTAACATGTAAATCTCAAATATTTAAGTTCCACGTTATATATTCAAAAGAAAATGAGATCGCATTGAGACACAAAAAAATGTTCGTTGCGTGGGCTCCTTCAAAAATTCTAGACAAATGTTGAGAAACATTTACTGTTAGAAGTGGTATGTAACATATACATCTATTACATACTTAAATTTACTATATTAATTAATAATTAACATGTAAATCTCAAATATTTAAGTTCCACGTTATATATTCAAAAGAAAATGAGACCGCATTGAGACACAAAAAAATGTTCGTTGCGTGGGCTCCTTCAAAAATTCTAGACAAATGTTGAGAAACATTTACTGTTAGAAGTGGTATGTAACATATACATCTATTACATACTTAAATTTACTATATTAATTAATAATTAACATGTAAATCTCAAATATTTAAGTTCCACGTTATATATTCAAAAGAAAATGAGACCGCATTGAGACACAAAAAAATGTTCGTTGCGTGGGCTCCTTCAAAAATTCTAGACAAATGTTGAGAAACATTTAGTGTTAGAAGTGGTATGTAACATATACATCTATTACATACTTAAATTTACTATATTAATTAATAATTAACATGTAAATCTCAAATATTTAAGTTCCAGGTTATATATTCAAAAGAAAATGAGATCGCATTGAGACACAAAAAAATGTTCGTCGCGTGGGCTCCTTCAAAAATTCTAGACAAATGTAGAGAAACATTTACTGTTAGAAGTGATATGTAAAATATACTTCTATTACATACTTAAATTTACTATATTAATTAATAATTAACATGTAAATCTCAAATATTTCAGTTCCAGGTTATATATTCAAAAGAAAATGAGATCGCATTGAGACACAAAAAAATGTTCGTTGCGTGGGCTCCTTCAAAAATTCTAGACAAATGTAGAGAAACATTTACTGTTAGAAGTGGTATGTAACATATACATCTATTACATACTTAAATTTACTATATTAATTAATAATTAACATGTAAATCTCAAATATTTAAGTTCCAGGTTATATATTCAAAAGAAAATGAGATCGCATTGAGACACAAAAAAATGTTCGTCGCGTGGGCTCCTTCAAAAATTCTAGACAAATGTAGAGAAACATTTACTGTTAGAAGTGATATGTAACATATACATCTATTACATACTTAAATTTACTATATTAATTAATAATTAACATGTAAATCTCAAATATTTAAGTTCCAGGTTATATATTCAAAAGAAAATGAGATCGCATTGAGACACAAAAAAATATTCGTTGTGTGGGGAGAAACATTTACTGTTAGAAGTGGTATGTAACATATACATCTATTACATACTTAAATTTACTATATTAATTAATAATTAACATGTAAATCTCAAATATTTAAGTTCCAGGTTATATATTCAAAAGAAAATGAGATCGCATTGAGACACAAAAAAATGTTCGTTGCGTGGGCTCCTTCAAAAATTCTAGACAAATGTAGAGAAACATTTACTGTTAGAAGTGGTATGTAACATATACATCTATTACATACTTAAATTTACTATATTAATTAATAATTAACACGTAAATCTCAAATATTTAAGTTCCACGTTATATATTCAAAAGAAAATGAGATCGCATTGAGACACAAAAAAAAGGTCGTTGCGTGGGCTCCTTCAAAAATTCTAGACAAATGTAGAGAAACATTTACTGTTAGAAGTGGTATGTAACATATACATCTATTACATACTTAAATTTACTATATTAATTAATAATTAACATGTAAATCTCAAATATTTTAGTTCTACGTTATATATTCAAAAGAAAATGAGATCGCATTGAGACACAAAAAAAAGGTCGTTGCGTGGGCTCCTTCAAAAATTCTAGACAAATGTAGAGAAACATTTACTGTTAGAAGTGGTATGTAACATATACATCTATTACATACTTAAATTTACTATATTAATTAATAATTAACACGTAAATCTCAAATATTTAAGTTCCAGGTCATATATTCAACAGAAAATTAGATCGCATTGAGACACAAAAAAATGTTCGTTGCGTGGGCTCCTTCAAAAATTCTAGACAAATGTAGAGAAACATTTACTGTTAGAAGTGGTATGTAACATATACATCTATTACATACTTAAATTTACTATATTAATTAATAATTAACATGTAAATCTCAAATATTTAAGTTCCACGTTATATATTCAAAAGAAAATGAGATCGCATTGAGACACAAAAAAATATTCGTTGTGTGGGGAGAAACATTTACTGTTAGAAGTGGTATGTAACATATACATCTATTACATACTTAAATTTACTATATTAATTAATAATTAACATGTAAATCTCAAATATTTAAGTTCCACGTTATATATTCAAAAGAAAATGAGATCGCATTGAGACACAAAAAAATGTTCGTTGCGTGGGATCCTTCAAAAATTCTAGACAAATGTAGAGAAACATTTACTGTTAGAAGTGGAGTGGTATGTAAAATATACATCTATTACATACTTAAATTTACTATATTAATTAATAATTAACATGTAAATCTCAAATATTTAAGTTCCAGGTTATATATTCAAAAGAAAATGAGATCGCATTGAGACACAAAAAAATGTTCGTTGCGTGGGCTCCTTCAAAAATTCTAGACAAATGTAGAGAAACATTTACTGTTAGAAGTGGTATGTAACATATACATCTATTACATACTTAAATTTACTATATTAATTAATAATTAACATGTAAATCTCAAATATTTAAGTTCCACGTTATATATTCAAAAGAAAATGAGATCGCATTGAGACACAAAAAAATGTTCGTTGCGTGGGATCCTTCAAAAATTCTAGACAAATGTAGAGAAACATTTACTGTTAGAAGTGGAGTGGTATGTAAAATATACATCTATTACATACTTAAATTGACTATATTAATTAATAATTAACATGTAAATCTCAAATATTTAAGTCACCCAACACTTTATATACTATTACATAGATATCACCAAAAACAATTTGAGAATATTAAGTTTTGTTCCGCTTTGGCGAATGAATTGAATTTTTAAATACCGCAAGGATGTTTATGATCTGACTCTGCTGCGCCAAAATTTTAGATTTCACCTCTCTTTCATTTTAACAAATATTATTTAACGTAAGGTTTATTTTGAATATAAATCTATAAATTAACTTTTATTTAACACCTAAATACATTAACTACATTTAACACCTAAATACAATAACTCAAATAAATTAACTTTTATTTAACACCTTTTTAATTATCAACATGCAAACTTGTTTGCTGACTATTCATAAAGTTTGACGTAAATACTTTCTGTTATAATTTTAGTTATATTCACATAAACTTTAATTAAGGATTTGATTGTAATTAGTGCTATAATTTTAAAAAACAGATCAAGTCATTCGCGCTAATTTTCATGACGTATATACGTCGTGTTATAATTTTAATTTTATTCACATCAACTTTAATCACGGCTTTGATTGTAATTAGTGTTATAAATTAAAAAAACGGATCAAGTAATTCGCGCTAATTTTCATGACGTATATACGTCGTGTTATAATTTCAATTATATTCACATTAACTTTAATTAAGGATTTGATTATAATTAGTGTTATAATTTTAAAAAACAGATCAAGTCATTCACGCTAATTTTCATGACGTAAATACGTCGTGTTATAATTTTAATTTTATTCACATCAACTTTAAACAAGGCTTTGATTGTAATTAGTGTTATAAATTTAAGAAAACGGATCAAGTAATTCGCGCTAATTTTCATGACGTATATACGTCGTGTTATAATTTTAATTATATTCACATTAACTTTAATTAAGGATTTGATTATAATTAGTGTTATAATTTTAAAAAATAGAGCAAGTCATTCACGCTAATTTTCATGACGTAAATACGTCTTGTTATTATTTTAATTTTATTCACATCAACTTTAAACAAGACTTTGATTGTAATTAGTGTTATAAATTTAAAAAAACGGATCAAGTAATTCGCGCTAATTTTCATGACGTATATACGTCGTGTTATAATTTTAATTATATTCACATTAACTTTAATTAAGGATTTGATTATAATTAGTGTTATAATTTAAAAAAAACAGATCAAGTCATTCACGCTAATTTTCATGACGTAAATACGTCTTGTTATAATTTTAATTTTATTCACATCAACTTTAAACAAGACTTTGATTGTAATTAGTGTTATAAATTTAAAAAAACGGATCAAGTAATTCGCGCTAATTTTCATGACGTATATACGTCGTGTTATAATTTTAATTATATTCACATTAACTTTAATTAAGGATTTGATTATAATTAGTGTTATAATTTTAAAAAACAGATCAAGTCATTCAAGCTAATTTTCATGACGTAAATACGTCTTGTTATAATTTTAATTTTATTCACATCAACTTTAATCAAGGCTTTTATTGTAATTAGTGTTATAAAATTAAAAAAACGGATCAAGTAATTCACGCTAATTTTCATGACGTATATACGTCGTGTTATAATTTTAATTATATTAACATTAACTTTAATTAAGGATTTGATTATAATTAGTGTTATGATTTTTAAAAAAACAGATCAAGTCATTCACGCTAATTTTCATGACGTAAATACGTCTTGTTATAATTTTAATGTTATTCACATCAACTTTAATCAAGGCTTTGATTGTAATTAGTGTTATAAATTTAAAAAAACGGATCAAGTAATTCGCGCTAATTTTCATGACGTATATACGTCGTGTTATAATTTTAATTATATTCACATTAACTTTAATTAAGGATTTGATTATAATTAGTGTTATAACTTTAAAAAAACAGATCAAGTCATTCGCGCTAATTTTCACTGTCAACAGTTCAAGTGCGATTTCCGAATCCTTCTGTTCCGTTAAATAAACAACACAACGTCGTGTGTTTCCTTGTGCCGCGAAGCGCGAAGCGCGAAAGAGACTAAGGCGTCTAACAGACTACTACAACGTATAACGTAATTTTTTTACGTCATTACGTAACTCGAAATGTCTATATCCGTAATTGGCGATACCTGTTACGTCTGTCCTGGCTTCAGAGGTACTCATTACTTTCTATCGATCGGTAGCTATACCATAACAAAATACAATACTCGGCAGTATTTGTATGCCACAAAGTCGCGGGAGACAGGACCAGCTCTGGTAGTTAATATCGAATACAAATCTCAAACTTTATACCCCAAACTCTGCCTCTCTTAAACGGTTAAGACACACATTGGCACGATGTTGTGTGGTTTATTTAACGGAACAGAAGGATTCGGAAATCGCGCTTGAATTGTTGACAGTGAAAATTAGCGCGAATGACTTGATCTGTTTTTTTAAAACTATAACACTAATTACAATCAAATCCTCTATTAAACTTGATGTGAATATAATTAAAATTAAAACAGAAAGTATTTAGGTTGTGCGTAACTTGGATCAAGAATTAATAATAATAAATAATAATCCACAATTAAATGAAACTACATGATGTAGTATTATTTCTACTTTCTTTAAGTTCTTTACCACGACCTAGGTTTCGTTGTATTACAACATCTTCAGATAGGCCATTAGCAAAGATAAAGATCTTTGCTAATATCCCACCTGAAGATGTTGTAATACAACGAAACCTAGGTCGTGGTAAAGAACTTAAAGAAAGTAGACATAATACTACATCACGTAGTTACATTTAATTGTGAATAATGAATTTCTACAAAATTAACGCCAAATATATTCAATAAATATAATGAAGTAATAATTTATTAGTGACAATTGCAAAAAAATCAAAATCGACGTAGCCATAGTCTTAATTAATTAAAAATAAACTATTGACACACACGTTCTGTGTAGTCAAAACGAATGACCTTTTCACTGTTGACGAAGTTTACATGATTTTTTTCGACGGCCCTGTCGAGCCTAGACCTTTCACGGTTAGTGTGTTGCATCTATTTGTAGAGGACACAAAGGGACACAATCTGGACTTTGTTTCATGTTACTGGTCCAAAGAGTTCTGCAGCAATAGCATTTATAAACTATATAAGTTTTCATAAAAAATACAAGATTTTTCATTTGTTTCATAGACGATTAAAACTTTAAGAGGTTTGATTCCTTCATCGTCTCTACATAAAAGCATAATTATTGGTCTTCTAAGCATAATTATTAGTGTTAGTAACCAAATACTGTATAAACATTTAGCAACATCCTTTCCAGAATACTTATATAACACGGTCTGTACTTGTGTAAAACTAAGTCATTGATAACTATTGGTCAAGTAGTTTTGGAGTTATTAGGTTAGGCACGAACAGATAAACACACCTTTCACGTTTATTATATTAGATAAAACAATGCATGTATTCAAATCTATATAATGACACCTTCCGTCATGCGAAAAAAGAATAAAGAATATTTTCACTTTGATTCCGAACTATTTAAGTATTATGGCAAATTATTAATAATTATTGGTCTAGTAGTTTTGGAGTTATTAGGTTAGGCACGAACTAATAAACACACCTTTCACGTTTATTATATTAGATAAACTAATGCATGTATTCAAATCTATATAATGACACCTTCCGTCATGCGAAAAAAGAATTTTTTCACTTTGATTCCGAACCATTTAAGTATTATGACAAATTATTAATAACTATTGGTCAAGTAGTTTTGGAGTTATTAGGTCAGGCACGAACTAATAAACACACATTTCACGTTTATTATATTAGATAAACTAATGCATCTATTCAAATCTAAATAATAACACCTTCCGTCATGCGAAAAAAGAATATTTTCACTTTGATTCCGGACCATTTAAGTATTATGGCAAATTATTAATAATTATTGGTCAAGTAGTTTTGGAGTTATTAGGTTAGGCACGAACTAATAAACACACCTTTCACGTTTATTATATTAGATAAACTAATGCATGTATTCAAATCTATATAATGACACCTTCCGTAATGAGAAAAAAGAATATTTTCACTTTGATTCCGAACCATTTAAGTATTATGGCAAATTATTAATAATTATCGGTCTAGTAGTTTTGGAGTTATTAGGTTAGGCACGAACTAATAAACACACCTTTCACGTTTATTATATTAGTTAAACTAATGCATGTATTCAAATCTATATAATGACACCTTCCGTCATGCGAAAAAAGAATATTTTCACTTTGATTCCGAACCATTTAAGTATTATGGCAAATTATTAATAATTATCGGTCTAGTAGTTTTGGAGTTATTAGGTTAGGCACGAACTAATAAACACACCTTTCACGTTTATTATATTAGATAAACTAATGCATGTATTCAAATCTAAATAATAACACCTTCCGTCATGCGAAAAAAGAATATTTTCACTTTGATTCCGGACCATTTAAGTATTATGGCAAATTATTAATAATTATTGGTCAAGTAGTTTTGGAGTTATTAGGTCAGGCACGAACTGATAAACACACCTTTCACGTTTATTATATTAGATAAACTAATGCATCTATTCAAATCTAAATAATAACACCTTCCGTCATGCGAAAAAAGAATATTTTCACTTTGATTCCGGACCATTTAAGTATTATGGCAAATTATTAATAATTATTGGTCAAGTAGTTTTGGAGTTATTAGGTTAGGCACGAACTAATAAACACACCTTTCACGTTTATTATATTAGATAAACTAATGCATGTATTGAAATCTATATAATGACACCTTCCGTAATGAGAAAAAAGAATATTTTCACTTTGATTCCGAACCATTTAATTATTATGGCAAATTATTAATAATTATTGGTCTAGTAGTTTTGGAGTTATTAGGTTAGGCACGAACTAATAAACACACATTTCACGTTTATTATATTAGATAAAATAATACATGTATTCAAATCTATATAATGACGCCTTCCGTCATGCGAAAAAAGAATATTTTCACTTTGATTCCGAACCATTTAAGTATCATGGCAAATTATTAATAATTATCGGTCTAGTAGTTTTGGAGTTATTAGGTTAGGCACGAACTAATAAACACACCTTTCACGTTTATTATATTAGTTAAACTAATGCATGTATTCAAATCTATATAATGACACCTTCCGTCATGCGAAAAAAGAATATTTTCACTTTGATTCCGAACCATTTAAGTATTATGGCAAATTATTAATAATTATCGGTCTAGTAGTTTTGGAGTTATTAGGTTAGGCACGAACTAATAAACACACCTTTCACGTTTATTATATTAGATAAACTAATGCATGTATTCAAATCTATATAATGACACCTTCCGTAATGAGAAAAAAGAATATTTTCACTTTGATTCCGAACCATTTAAGTATTATGGCAAATTATTAATAATTATTGGTCTAGTAGTTTTGGAGTTATTAGGTTAGGCACGAACTAATAAACACACATTTCACGTTTATTATATTAGATAAAATAATGCATGTATTCAAATCTATATAATGACACCTTCCGTCATGCGAAAAAAGAATATTTTCACTTTGATTCCGAACCATTTAAGTATTATGGCAAATTATTAATAATTATCGGTCTAGTAGTTTTGGAGTTATTAGGTTAGGCACAAACTAATAAACACACCTTTCACGTTTATTATATTAGTTAAACTAATGCATGTATTCAAATCTATATAATGACACCTTCCGTCATGCGAAAAAAGAATATTTTCACTTTGATTCCGAACCATTTAAGTATTATGGCAAATTATTAATAATTATCGGTCTAGTAGTTTTGGAGTTATTAGGTTAGGCCCGAACTAATAAACACACCTTTCACGTTTATTATATTAGTTAAACTAATGCATGTATTCAAATCTATATAATGACACCTTCCGTCATGCGAAAAAAGAATATTTTCACTTTGATTCCGAACCATTTAAGTATTATGGCAAATTATTAATAATTATCGGTCTAGTAGTTTTGGAGTTATTAGGTTAGGCACGAACTAATAAACACACCTTTCACGTTTATTATATTAGATAAACTAATGCATGTATTGAAATCTATATAATGACACCTTCCGTAATGAGAAAAAAGAATATTTTCACTTTGATTCCGAACCATTTAATTATTATGGCAAATTATTAATAATTATTGGTCTAGTAGTTTTGGAGTTATTAGGTTAGGCACGAACTAATAAACACACATTTCACGTTTATTATATTAGATAAAATAATACATGTATTCAAATCTATATAATGACGCCTTCCGTCATGCGAAAAAAGAATATTTTCACTTTGATTCCGAACCATTTAAGTATCATGGCAAATTATTAATAATTATCGGTCTAGTAGTTTTGGAGTTATTAGGTTAGGCACGAACTAATAAACACACCTTTCACGTTTATTATATTAGTTAAACTAATGCATGTATTCAAATCTATATAATGACACCTTCCGTCATGCGAAAAAAGAATATTTTCACTTTGATTCCGAACCATTTAAGTATTATGGCAAATTATTAATAATTATCGGTCTAGTAGTTTTGGAGTTATTAGGTTAGGCACGAACTAATAAACACACCTTTCACGTTTATTATATTAGATAAACTAATGCATGTATTCAAATCTAAATAATAACACCTTCCGTCATGCGAAAAAAGAATATTTTCACTTTGATTCCGGACCATTTAAGTATTATGGCAAATTATTAATAATTATTGGTCAAGTAGTTTTGGAGTTATTAGGTCAGGCACGAACTGATAAACACACCTTTCACGTTTATTATATTAGATAAACTAATGCATCTATTCAAATCTAAATAATAACACCTTCCGTCATGCGAAAAAAGAATATTTTCACTTTGATTCCGGACCATTTAAGTATTATGGCAAATTATTAATAATTATTGGTCAAGTAGTTTTGGAGTTATTAGGTTAGGCACGAACTAATAAACACACCTTTCACGTTTATTATATTAGATAAACTAATGCATGTATTGAAATCTATATAATGACACCTTCCGTAATGAGAAAAAAGAATATTTTCACTTTGATTCCGAACCATTTAATTATTATGGCAAATTATTAATAATTATTGGTCTAGTAGTTTTGGAGTTATTAGGTTAGGCACGAACTAATAAACACACATTTCACGTTTATTATATTAGATAAAATAATACATGTATTCAAATCTATATAATGACGCCTTCCGTCATGCGAAAAAAGAATATTTTCACTTTGATTCCGAACCATTTAAGTATCATGGCAAATTATTAATAATTATCGGTCTAGTAGTTTTGGAGTTATTAGGTTAGGCACGAACTAATAAACACACCTTTCACGTTTATTATATTAGTTAAACTAATGCATGTATTCAAATCTATATAATGACACCTTCCGTCATGCGAAAAAAGAATATTTTCACTTTGATTCCGAACCATTTAAGTATTATGGCAAATTATTAATAATTATCGGTCTAGTAGTTTTGGAGTTATTAGGTTAGGCACGAACTAATAAACACACCTTTCACGTTTATTATATTAGATAAACTAATGCATGTATTCAAATCTATATAATGACACCTTCCGTAATGAGAAAAAAGAATATTTTCACTTTGATTCCGAACCATTTAAGTATTATGGCAAATTATTAATAATTATTGGTCTAGTAGTTTTGGAGTTATTAGGTTAGGCACGAACTAATAAACACACATTTCACGTTTATTATATTAGATAAAATAATGCATGTATTCAAATCTATATAATGACACCTTCCGTCATGCGAAAAAAGAATATTTTCACTTTGATTCCGAACCATTTAAGTATTATGGCAAATTATTAATAATTATCGGTCTAGTAGTTTTGGAGTTATTAGGTTAGGCACAAACTAATAAACACACCTTTCACGTTTATTATATTAGTTAAACTAATGCATGTATTCAAATCTATATAATGACACCTTCCGTCATGCGAAAAAAGAATATTTTCACTTTGATTCCGAACCATTTAAGTATTATGGCAAATTATTAATAATTATCGGTCTAGTAGTTTTGGAGTTATTAGGTTAGGCCCGAACTAATAAACACACCTTTCACGTTTATTATATTAGTTAAACTAATGCATGTATTCAAATCTATATAATGACACCTTCCGTCATGCGAAAAAAGAATATTTTCACTTTGATTCCGAACCATTTAAGTATTATGGCAAATTATTAATAATTATCGGTCTAGTAGTTTTGGAGTTATTAGGTTAGGCACGAACTAATAAACACACCTTTCACGTTTATTATATTAGATAAACTAATGTATGTATTCAAATCTAAATAATAACACCTTCCGTCATGCGAAAAAAGAATATTTTCACTTTGATTCCGGACCATTTAAGTATTATGGCAAATTATTAATAATTATTGGTCAAGTAGTTTTGGAGTTATTAGGTCAGGCACGAACTGATAAACACACCTTTCACGTTTATTATATTAGATAAACTAATGCATCTATTCAAATCTAAATAATAACACCTTCCGTCATGCGAAAAAAGAATATTTTCACTTTGATTCCGGACCATTTAAGTATTATGGCAAATTATTAATAATTATTGGTCAAGTAGTTTTGGAGTTATTAGGTTAGGCACGAACTAATAAACACACCTTTCACGTTTATTATATTAGATAAACTAATGCATATATTCAAATCTATATAATGACACCTTCCGTAATGAGAAAAAAGAATATTTTCACTTTGATTCCGAACCATTTAAGTATTATGGCAAATTATTAATAATTATTGGTCTAGTAGTTTTGGAGTTATTAGGTTAGGCACGAACTAATAAACACACATTTCACGTTTATTATATTAGATAAAATAATGCATGTATTCAAATCTATATAATGACACCTTCCGTCATGCGAAAAAAGAATATTTTCACTTTGATTCCGAACCATTTAAGTATTATGGCAAATTATTAATAATTATCGGTCTAGTAGTTTTGGAGTTATTAGGTTAGGCACGAACTAATAAACACACCTTTCACGTTTATTATATTAGTTAAACTAATGCATGTATTCAAATCTATATAATGACACCTTCCGTCATGCGAAAAAAGAATATTTTCACTTTGATTCCGAACCATTTAAGTATTATGGCAAATTATTAATAATTATCGGTCTAGTAGTTTTGGAGTTATTAGGTTAGGCACGAACTAATAAACACACCTTTCACGTTTATTATATTAGATAATCTAATGCATGTATTCAAATCTATATAATGACACCTTCCGTAATGAGAAAAAAGAATATTTTCACTTTGATTCCGAACCATTTAAGTATTATGGCAAATTATTAATAATTATTGGTCTAGTAGTTTTGGAGTTATTAGGTTAGGCACGAACTAATAAACACACATTTCACGTTTATTATATTAGATAAAATAATGCATGTATTCAAATCTATATAATGACACCTTCCGTCATGCGAAAAAAGAATATTTTCACTTTGATTCCGAACCATTTAAGTATTATGGCAAATTATTAATAATTATCGGTCTAGTAGTTTTGGAGTTATTAGGTTAGGCACGAACTAATAAACACACCTTTCACGTTTATTATATTAGTTAAACTAATGCATGTATTCAAATCTATATAATGACACCTTCCGTCATGCGAAAAAAGAATATTTTCACTTTGATTCCGAACCATTTAAGTATTATGGCAAATTATTAATAATTATTGGTCTAGTAGTTTTGGAGTTATTAGGTTAGGCACGAACTAATAAACACACCTTTCACGTTTATTATATTAGATAAACTAATGCATGTATTCAAATCTATATAATGACACCTTCCGTCATGCGAAAAAAGAATAAAGAACATTTTGAGTTCGATTCCGAACCATTATAAGCATTATGGCCTAATTATGTGTTAATTTTTTTTATTTTTAGTTAAAAATTATCTTATGTAAAAGATATGTTTCTAATTTTCAGGCATTTTGAAACCGCGTTCGAATTCTACAGCAACTAAAAATCTGCGTTGTTCAAAGCTTACCGGCTATTTTTTATCAATGTTTCTAATTTAAAAGCTCTCTAATGACATAAATATTATCACAGGCCTAGTTTTCTGCTTTACACAGAATGGAATAGTTATACTTATAGCACATTAATACCAGCCGACATATTTGCATAATATAGCGTTTTAATCGCTTAAGATATCATAGCTTGCACTAACAAATCACACTGGTAGCGCGATGATGTCTGAACGACAAGCTCGCGACCGCCAACTTGAGGATGCCCGTTGGCCGTGTACGGGAAACCTTCGATGCGTCCACATTTCACCCGAGCGACACGTCTCACCTCGAACCTGTTCTCTACTCTTCCTACACACGCTGAGCGTAACGGTGATGGATGCGGTCAGACACCATGGACAAGACTGTGAGCTATCCTAATCGCAATTTGCGGATGACCGAACATTTTCTTTCGTGTACGTACAATGCAAAAATTATAAGTTAATTTGATATAATAATTTATTCAATAGCTTCGTGAGAAAATTTATTAAGTTTTTTACTAGAAATTGATGAAAATATCATTTTAATTAGAAAAATAAAGAAATAGGATATCTTTATATAACTAATGATTGTTATAACTAGCACGAATCATTAAAGAAGTTTCATTCATTACGTGGTTGAAACTCGCACATTTGTTTTTGAATAATTAGGTAAAATTTCAACTAATATATAATTTAAAAATTTCTTACATAATGAACTTTATAATAATGGAATGATCTATAAATTCAATTATGTTAATTTCCCACATTCAGTCGTTAAGTCTGTTTAGATTAGTTCGCACTATTTAGATCATATATACATATTACTGTACGCTACTGTCTTCTTATTGACGAGTACTACAAGTAGATATGATAGAGCCAGCAAGCAGACTATCGTCACGTAATAGATTTTTGTCACATTCTTGATGAAAGACAATTTCAAGCCGCTCAAGCCGAATTTTAATCGAGAGTTTGAGAATCGGTTATCACTTCGGATATTCAATAATCACGTCGGATATTCAATAATCAGGTCGGATATTTAATAATTACGTCGGATATTCAATAATCACGTCGGATATTCAATAGTCGCGTCGGATATTTAATAATCACGTTGGATATTTAATAGTCACACGGATATTCAATAATAAGGTCGGATATTCAATAATCACGTCGGATATTCAATAAGTAAAGTATCCGACGTCTATAAGGCGTATATTATTCGCTGTATGCATTTATATCTAAACTTTAAACAGTTTTGCCATCAAAAGACCTCTAACGTGTTAATGGTAGATTGAATAAGGAAATCAAACGGTAAGCTTCGACAGAAACATGTAATTGAAAATTAAATATAATTTCTGAAAATATTAACACAATAGATTCCATATTTGGCGTTAATTTTGTAGAAATTCATTATTCACAATTAAATGAAACTACGTGATGTATTATTTCTACTTCCTTTAAGTTCTTTACCACGACCTAGGTTTCGTTGTATTACAACATCTTCAGGTAGAAATAATACTACATCACGTAGGTTCATTTAATTGTGAATAGTACCATTATGAAGGTGCATTATGAAAGCGCATCTGAACTTCAATGGATAGTTGTGCACCGAGCAGAGGAAAACCGCATTTCAGAAACGCTTACTAAATTATGTTGATTCAATAAAAAAAACAACTAACTGAAAAGAATCAGTACTTAATAAAATATAAGTGAAAATGAGAATTTTTTAATCTGGAAAGAGAATTTCTCATCTTATTATATTTGGGAATACAGCATCTCTATCACAAATCTTTCATAGAAAACAACGGGAAAACGCCGTTTTATTATATTATTTAATAAATTGAGAAAATGTAAGAAAGATAATCACAGTGATGCATTTTTCACACAAAAAAATTACATTTTATTTTATTTTTTTTAAATATCCCAGACAGGTAATTAATGTTAAACAATATCTCGTCAAACCATATATATATATATATATAGATATATATATATATATATATATATAACACAATTTTAGCAAAGTGAATCCTGTACATTATTTCCCGGATGATCTTTTCTTACATTTTCTCAATTTTTTGAAAATATTTAAAAAAAATGATTGATTTAGACACTAAACCTGCTTTTAGAATTTTTGTCTGCCTGTCTGTCTGTATGTTGACATGTTCGTCAATAACGCGAAATCTACTGGACGGACTTCGATAAAATTTTGTATGGTAATCATTTATACCAATATAAGAAAGAAATATAATAAAAAAATTCTCATAATACGTGTTATTCCGAATTTCACGCGACGTCGAAGACACAGCTGGTATTATTTAATTGAATATTCATATCGTAAACCGGTGATGACAAATATTTGTAGACTATTAGAATATTTTATTGAAGAAGAAATAGATAAATTATAAAAACCTCGCCAATATAAGACACGGCAAACGATAATAATTTTCCTTTAATCAAATATCTTATATCACCGTTTCTAAATATACTAAGCCTCAACTCAAATGATAAGTGGTCTATTTGTAGACTATTAGAATATTTTATTGAAGAAGAAATAGATAAATTATAAAAACCTCGCCAATATAAGACACGGCAAACGATAATAATTTTCCTTTAATCAAATATCTTATATCACCGTTTCTAAATATACTAAGCCTCAACTCAAATGATAAGTGGTCTATTTGTAGACTATTAGAATATTTTATTGAAGAAGAAATAGATAAATTATAAAAACCTCGCCAATATAAGACACGGCAAACGATAATAATTTTCCTTTAATCAAATATCTTATATCACCGTTTCTAAATATACTAAGCCTCAACTCAAATTATAAGTGGTCTATTAATATGCCACGAGCATGTTTTCCTACAGAAAAAAAAATAAGCGTCTATCCGATATTAGACTGACTAGGTTTTTAAAGAAAAGAGGAAATATTCCCAAATATCATAAATAACATGAAAATCAGTGACTTGGCAAGTTTAAGAAAAAAGAAAATATAGAAGTTGAACAAAACAAAGAAATAAAAGGGTTACTGGCCAAACACTTTTTCACCATAGAAACTGGTAATGTCTGTATCGAACGGATAAGACAATACCAGATTAAAAAATATGAATTATTTTTGAATAAATATCATGACTCTAATAGTTTTAGGACCCTCATAATCAACTTCATCATCACATACCTGTTATGACTACAGTGTTCAGACACACGATGAGCCCAGATATAATCCCATAAATGGATAAAAAAATTAGTCTAATAATGACACTGGAGGAAAAATTTGAATTGAAAAGTTAAATTAATTAACTGGAGCTCATTCTTGATAGAAGGAAATGTGAATTTCATTGAGATGTTGTTTACATTATTTACAATGTTACAACACAAATGTATCTTATTTAACTTAGAAAACAATTCATTTTTGAATAGGCTGTAGTATTTTGGTATAATGTACGTATATTATAGTTCAGATGACGTACTTTCCATGCACACGAGAAAATATAAATAATGATAAATTATCTGGAACTCATCCTTGTACTGCACTTGTATATTGTACTGCACTTGTATACTGTACTGCACTAGTACTGCACATGTATACTGTACTGCACTTGAATACTGGACTGCACTTGTATACTGTAGGACACATTAACGTTGAAATAGAGTATCTCGAAAAATGGACGAAATACAAAAAAAATTTGTTGAAGATAATTGTCTCTCTCGCTTTATGCTCAGCAACCATAGAGTTCGGTTTGCTATTCCTATTTAAAGACATCTTCTATTCGATGTCAGTCGGATGGCGCTATTTTTATTCTATTTTTGTATCTATTACGAATTTTCGTCAGAAATCAAACTCAAGTGGATTTTTCCATAACTTATTTGGATAACGTTTTTCCCACCTACACTGTCTACCGTTGTTATTTTTTCCCGTAACTATATAAACGATATAAATAAGAAAAACTCTTTGAAAGTCACCTTGCCACCTGCGACTTGCTATCGGTTTATTTATATGAATCCTTTTCGCACTTCTACCCCAATTACAGTTTACGCCAGTATTACATTTTCCGTCTGCTACACTTGCTATATATATTAATTCTATAAATGACGACCCAATATCATTTTGATTTTTCCAGATTTTTCTCGTTAAAGCTTCAAGAAATAGGTATATAATAACACTTGCTAGAATATTCTCCTTCTATTTTTGAAAATGTTTATTTGATATCTCACACAACGGATTTGGAAATAAAAATACATCATTTACTGCTTTCCAAAAATTACCCCCAATTAAGGTTATATATTTTACGTATATTTGGTAATTATTTTTACATTATTATTTCATTTAACTTATATACCCTCCCTTATAAAGGTAACAATTACACAGCTAAAGGCTAACAAGTCACTTTTCGAATATGCGCGTATTGTTTTCCATTGGCTTTCTAATTATTACAAAAGCTCTATCTAATTTTTATTACCTACGTTAAAAACCTGTCACAGCAATAACGCGATGATTCGATAAGTAATATTAAAAGTATCATTCATTTTGTGATGATATCATCAGATAAGTAAGGTTAAAAACACTATTCATTTTCTCATGCCATCAACAAGAAAATAAGATTTAAAGTTTTTAGGCTACTTTTGTAGATAAACACTTACAGCTTATATAAAAATCTAGGCTAGTTTCGAAGATGGATATAGTTTGTAGAATGCTTGCAAAATGACGGTAGCGTATATTTAAGGCTACAATTTTTGTCTATATTTTTTTCCTCGATTTTTCTAACATGTATATCAACCTGCATGCCCGTACATTATCTCTATTAAACGTCATATCATTTTTATAAATATTTCTTTGAGCAATGATACATATAATTCTAAATTTTGGTTCGTTCATTCATGGAAATACTAAATACGTAAATAACGTCGTACTATGTCAGAATTTCGTACTTCACGACACATGGTCTCTGAGAAATAAGACTGTGACAGATGAAGAGACGAACGGATAGATGCTGAGACGATTTTTTAAGATTTATGGTTTTCTTGTTTTGCAAGGAAACTGACAATGGAAAACATGAAACCCAACTCTCAATACCCTTTTACCATTTCGTTTAATAGATGTATTGAATATAACAAGAATTTCTTCTGTATTTTTCACAATACGCTTTTCCGCGTCGAGTACATGCAATACAGCCTGTTGGCTATTGGGTTTGTAAATTATTAATATGGTAAGATTTTTCTTCTGATTCCTTTCCCAAATTGAAGGCGAATATAATTTATAACATTTTTTTGAATTGGACCTTTATTATTAAAAAGAAAACTAAAGAAAAAAGGCGGAAATACCTTTATAATCTATTTTCCTTTCGACGCAATAATACTCTGATCTCTCAAAATTTAAAATTGAATAAGATATTCAGTGCGTCCGGTCGTATTTCGCTTTGATAATGGCGCCCGGTGCGCGGTGCACTGGAGGATCATTAACCCTTGCTTTAACATATCTCGATAACATACGAAAAAACTGATTACAATGGTTTATGTTGATAATATAATAAGATACGGAAAAAAACTGATTACAATAGTTTTATGTTGTATTCAGGAAACCGTAGGACTCCCGAGTACAAAACAAGACGACTCAGTAATTTGGTTTCGTACCTAATAGAAATAAAGAGCAAATCACATACAAAAAAGCCCACTTCTTTTCCTATTGATATTGTGTCAAATAGAATAAAAATCTAAAAATCGAAACGACAAAAACTTTGGAATATGGTGTAATTAAAAACAAAAAACTCAGCAATGCAATAAACTAAGAAATCTTCAAAACAAAATTAAAAGTGCAACCGAAAATCGATAAGGTATAACGTACCATATTTTCAAAATTAACAAACTGATAATTATTAATAATTTCCATTTCTTTGAATCAATGTTTAAAAAATTATCTACGAAAGTACTTATTATGAACAATACTTTATAAAAAAACAGAATAAATAGATTTATTTATAATAATGGTATTACAACAACAAACAAAGGGAAACCTTCAAAACTATTCATGCAAATGATAGTTATATATTTTGTACAAAACTATATTTTCTTTTGTTTTATTATTAGCGATTAAATAATGTATTAAATTCCGATTTTATATTTCATTATGTGTTTTATATTAATATAACTTTAACCCAATACCGAAAATACTACATACCCTGTATTATAATAAACAGTATAATATGCACAAAATCAATTTTAAAACTTAGCCTTCACTATACGCCATTTTCGTAAATTCTGACAAGAGACAGTGAACTTATCGATATTCCTTTTCTGGTGCATCCTATCGAGCTATACGCGTCCCTCACTAATCTAATCGCACCATTTACTTTTGCCCTCTAGTTTACATCTTGCCAATATTTAATATACCATCGACATTTTCGCATCCCTATATATAGAGCATTTAAAGTTGAATACGATACAGCTTGTGCATAAAGCTTGTGAGATGTGTGGCAACAGCTTTTCGAAATTCAAAACGGATCCGGAGTTATTTCAAAATTCGAACTTTTCGCAAAATTATTACAATATTTTTCATTTCCGTATTACAATATGTCATTCGCTAATTCAATATTATCGATAAAGACCTAATTTTTTCTTTCAATGAAACCAAAAACACATCGAAAAGAATAAACTTCTGGCAAAAATATTTTAAACGGAATTTTTCCGCCGCATTCCAGTGTTAGAAAAATGTATTAAATACGTTTTAATTAAAACGCATTTCGTATATTGTTTTACGCGATGTAAGTAATAGTTAGGTCACATTCGAATTTTTTCAAACGGTTATAACTTTTACGTCTTCTCGACAGTTGTATTGTATTCAGGTTCTTTATAAGCGATATATAACCAAGTATCAAAGCATTCGATAAGACAGAAAAATAATTAATCAAACTGCTCGCTGTTAAGCTTAAAACCGTTCAAGATGGAAACGTCAAATTCTATATCCTTCAAAGCAACCTCACGTCAAATTCTATATCCTTGAAGGATCAAGGAAGGCATCTTGATCATCCCCAGTATCAGCTTTCCTCGTGTGGTTTTAATTTCTAAAAATAATTCGCAACAGTCTACAATCACATAACAACACAGAACTTACCCTTGCACTCGTGCACATCACTCTGCGATGCTCTGCCCCAAGGTGCGTCGTTGTAAAAATCCTCGCACTTCTCGCAGTCCCTTCCAGCAGTTCTGTGCTCACAGAGGCAACGGCGCGCCCCTTCCACGCCCTCGCATCGACTAGCGTGCCCGTTGCACTTACATCGCGCCCCTACGGCCACATCGGCGACAGCGTACCAGTAAGACTGCATTACCTGCTGGTCGCCGAAAAGCTCATCGCCAAAGGTATTGAGACGATCTAGCGTAATGCGGAGATCGGTAGCTGTAACCCAATCCTGGAAACAAGAAGTTATGTAAGAAAAACTATATAAATGTTGCAGGTTTATTCTAAGCTTGACTGAAACTAGAAAAATGAAGAAACCAGCGCTGGAAAAGAAAATAGCGTACGACGAATTCCTTGCTGACCCAGCACAACTGTATTACTAAAATTTGAATAATTTATGATGGAGCCAAATAGACCGTATCGATAGGCTGATATATGTCGATGATTTCAATGTAGACCAAAATATAAAATAAAAGAAAACAATAAGCCCGAAAAAGGGTTTCTTCTTCTCTGGTAAGAAACATATTGAGGTACCATTTATGTACATGTTTACCTTAAATACATCAATAACGGTTACCTTAGATTACCCTAAATTTAAAAATATCAAATATTTTTGCTGCAAAGATATGAGACCACGAATTTAAAGGAAACCTTTTAAATGGAAGAAAACGTTGCAAAGTATTTTAAAATTAAATGAAACTACGTGATGTAGTATTATTTCTACTTTCTTTAATTTCTTTACCACGACCTAGGTTTCCTTGTATTACAACATCTTTAGGTGGCCTATCAGCAAAGATCTAATCAGAATAATAAATAAAATGTGTAAATCTTTGCTGATAGGCCACCTAAAGATGTTGTAATACAACGAAACCTAGGTCGTGGTAAAGAAATTAAATAAAGTAGAAATAATCCTACATCACGTAGTTTCATTTAATTGTGAATAATGAATTCCTACAAAATTAACGCCAAATATATTTAATATTTTAAAATTGTTATCAACATGAGTACTGACTGCACAATATCTTATTTAACTTCGCTGATTAGACGATAATCGAGAAATATCGCCGCTAACTTGTCTTGATCTTAAATTTCAAAATTAAAAACAACACGTTGGCTGAAAATGTTAAAAAGATCAAATATGAAAAGAGGGAAATAAATATGAAATATGAAAGATCAAATATGAAAAGAGGTAAATAAATATGAAATATGAAAAGAGAGAGAGATGCAGATAGAAAAATTCTCTCTAAAGTCTGATTGCAATTAGAAGAGTAGTATGTTTATACTGTAAGTTATGATAGAAAAGATTAGATAAAATAAATCAAAAGGGGAAACTTAAAAAAATTCCAATATTGAAATAGAAATGCATCGACCAACGCATCCTTTATATTAATTATAGGGAGACACCCGATCAAGATCTGTTTCGAGGTGTTACTTCTCTTACTTGTAGATCCACTATCATTCATAAACCTTTTAAACTCCATAACAAGAGCACAGGCACCACTTAAAAGGTAAAAATTATTAAGTAATAAAACACGTAAAGTAGCAAAATCTATTATAACATTTATCATACTTGCCTTTTGTTCTGTTCAGATTTGGTTGGACTTAGTACCGAATCCAAAGGATAGACCAATTACCTTCTTCATGTGTCTACTCTCTGACATTAGCCGATATAAAATACAGACTCATTTACCAAGTGCAAAACCTTACCTGCAATTCGGGGGAAAACTCGAATGAGAAGGCCGATGGTCTTCCCTCCAGAGTCGAGAAAGCCACATTGCCTCCGCGCAGTGGTGAAATATCAGAGTATTCGCTGGTGCACAGTGCCATGGTCTCAGCGCCACGCGGAGCTGATGAGGAATCTAGGACTCCATAAGTTTCACGGCATGATGCACTAGATTGGGAAAGCAAGAATTAGTTGTATGTAATCAGATTGAAAATTTGCGAGAATATAGACCTTATGCAAAAATTTTATCTTGCACTTAAAACAATGGACAACAACAAGCAATTAGTGTAATCAGTTAGTGCAGTTAAAATAATCTTCCAAAAATCTTATTTCCTATTGGAGTACATAAAAGTTTAGCTAATACATTCAACTAAGTAACCAACTTAATTTATTACCGATTTCATATTTTCTTTCGTCAAATAACTTGACCAGTGCTGATTAGTTTCTAATCAATAATGATATGTAAATATTTAAGTATTTTCTTATCATGCTAAGACCGCCCAGTTAAATATTGTTGAACTGGGTTGACATCATATTTTATCCGTCACACAAAGGTTTTGTTCGTGGCAAAGACCAAATCTAGTAATTATTGTTATGAAAAAGTTAATTCAAAACACTTAGTTTAATTAAGCTGCGGAAAGGTGAAAATGATTGTATTGTTGAAATTAGAAATTGTAACAAAGGCAAAATATTTTTCGTCAGACAACTGACGACCCTCGAACAGGCACATTTGCTGTCGCCTTGATTGGAAAAGCTCTTAAACCTCTGAACTACAGTGAGTAAGAACTCATGCAAGAGTTCGCGAATTAAAATAAATTAAACTTTTGAAAAATTTAAAAACCTATTTCAAAGCGAATTGTCTTAGGATGTAATGAAAAATTAAAAATAATAATTTACCCTAAGTGGTAAAAACATGTATAGTAACGAAATCCATCATAACATTTAATATATGTGTTTTGTTCTGCTCATTTTTGTTAAAAAAATATTGATAACAATGGGTACGTATTTAAAATGTCAATTTTTATTAGAATATTCAGGAAAAATAATAAACATTTTCAACTGTTTAGTGCTTCCTAAGAAAAAAATGTTTTCGTATCATATTGTATCGGTTTTCCTTTTTTATGTTTAATTTATTTGACAATTTAGTGGCTTCTCAGGGACTTGTATGAAAAGGCATATCAATGAGACAGTCGAGAGAGGAAAGAGATTATTTGAAAAAATAGGAAAAGAAATTTGAGAATATTTCAGGAGAAAATACCTAGTATGAACGCAGTTTTTTAATAAATTAAAACATGTTCATGAAAGAATAATGTTCAACATCTCGGCTTCATACACGAATGTTTTTTCTAGTCTAGACAAATGTATTAAATGTGACGTACTGTCATCTGTTGACGAGTTCCATTATCAAAAGCCTATGCATTATCATCAGACCTTGATTCAGTTGATGCTGTGAATTCTTTGACAAAAATGTATTCAATCACGGATGATATACTTATCGTCCATTAAGGAATTCCGTTATCCATCTCCGGAGCGCATAATCAAATCATTTAAATCGGTTCATAAATTATGGACGTATGCCGCGTCGAATTGAGAACTTCCTTTTTTTTTAATTCATTTAATAAATACTAATTATTTTATTGAAAATCAAAATCACTTTCATTTATTAAACGAGATATTTTCAAAACCAATTAGTAGAGCTCCAGTCAGGGTTCCCATATGTAAAATCACTTTTTCCTGGACATATCTACTACTATGTCTATAACTACCAGTGATTTAAGAAAAAAAAATTAGTTTGACCCAACAAAAGGTTTTTTTGAACCCAAAAAACATTCAGATTAATAAAAATAAATAGAAAAGTTGTTTTCTTTTGCCAAAATACAAAGTGCACTTTTTAATAAAGTTTATTGACTTATAAGTAATTTAATATAAAAACATCGTTATGTTATTAATCATATTTATCCAAATTACTAAAAGCTAACTCTAATATTTGGCAAAATAAATTTGTCTTGCAATAATTAATCTTATCTAATTTCAACTCGAAGCTTAACTTTCGTAATTTGACAATGACAATAATATTTAGTTTATTATCTTCATGTTTCGATTTAGTTATTTTAATAAATTGAAGTTGAATGCCAACTCTTCGCAATTTATTTGAATTTAAAATTATGCCTTGATTTGATCCGTAATCATGCGATTCGGGTCTTTCCATTGGTCAATCTAGCAAAATGTAATGCGGCTATGGCATGTATAGGTTCACGAAAAATGCCAATAAAGACAATTTTAAAGAATTACCATAATTGTTTACATTTCCAGGACAAATTTATTACATTACTGGACACGGGACAATATCACATATTCCGGGAAAATTCCGGAAATCCCGGACATCTGGCAACCCTAGCTATAGTAGTTCTGGGTGAAAATATTTTATATTGTGAGGGTATAAACATTTCACAGCTTTAAAACCTAATCAATCATCAATCAGCGACTATACTTATGAAAGTACAGTCGCTGATTATGAAAGAAAAATGAAAATATGAAAGAAAAATGAAAATAAAAATAGTTTTGAGGAGAGTTTAACGAGACCTTTTTAAAGTTATACCTCGTGATGGTAAAAATACATACGATGTGTTGGAAAAAAACTGAAAAATCTTCAAAATAAAAAACCATTTCAACTTTTCCGAACTGACACATTTATCGTGAAGACTTATCATTTGATATAAAAGACGACAAACTTAACAAAACATTCCGCATTCACTCCTGCCTCTAAACTATATCCCCTAAATGTTTCGTTATCCTGTTTTGATTTATGGCGTAAAGAGGATCGACAAGGCGGGATAATAAATGGTAGTGTTTAATAATAATGTTAAATATTAATTAAACATCATCATTATTCACAATTAA